>MEJB01000022.1:3336338-3375010 GCA_001752375.1 Rhazya stricta
GGAGAGAGTTGAATTAGGTTATGACTACTTTTGTTTTTTGATTTTAAAGATAATACAATACGTTTCTCAAAGTCTCTTTGACAAGATAAACATGAAAGAATGATGAATGCACAAAGAAATAAGTATTTGTAGTAGTTCCCTTTTCAGGATCTACAGACTATCTGATATTGCAACTTTAGGATTACAAGCTCTACTAGTCACTTGACTTTTTTTCAGTAGTATGTGAATACGCATAATGGCTCAGTCACATATGGATCTTACTTTGTCATGCATACCTCAATCCTTCAACCAAGGGTTACCCTCAAAAGGATTTATGTATCTTGTACAACCTTAACATTCACATGGCATTATTGCTTCAAAGCTCAACCACAATTAGGTTTTATAGAACCTTTAAGGTTCACTCCCGAAAGAGTATGTCCTGGACAACATTGACTCACACAGAGTTTTTATAGAAAGATGTCTAGATCTTTTTCATTCTACAAAAGTGATATTATTCTAGTAGTTCTAAGCTCAAAGTGGAGATATAGATTTCACTTATGAAGATATTCTATAAGATAGTAGATGCTCAGCTAAAGATTTTCAATGGTTTAGCATGAAGAGCTTCAATGATGAAGTGCAAGAATACAGTGAAATCTCTTATGCATTTTAGAAAGATATTTTCTAAGAAAGCTCAATTATTTTTCGCAGTTGCTCAAAATTACTAGGAGGGAAACTATGTCTTATATAGCCTAATATCCAACAACAAAGAATATGTCAAAATGGTAATGAATCTATTTATTGGGGCTTTGACACGTATATTCCAAAGACCAAGATACCCACGGTCTTTGTTCGATTTACCAATTGAAATACTCAGAACGAATATCGCACACCAATTCAAAATGTTCTTGGGAGGTTTTAAAAATCCTTAATATTATTTTAATAATGACACGTGCTTAATATAATTACTAACTTGCATTGTTGTGCTTATAGGTTTATGATATACTATGGAATAATGAAACTTATGATCAGCTATCTCAAAGCATTAAGAACTTATAAATTGGAGAAGTTGACAAAGGAGTAGAAAGATCTGCCAGTGCAAGTTGAAGTGAAGATAACTTTAGAGCAAAATCTTCTTGCTTTCCAATATGCTATATGCTAAGCATAATTTTTTTAATCTATAATGTTTTAGCACTTAGTCTTATTTTTGGAGAAAATAGTTAAGCTGCATAGATACTATATTTTGATATTTGAAGCTCAAAATTGAAATGTACCTAAGAGTGAGGAGGGGTGAATTTAATTTAAAACTTTCTGCAATAAATGAAAACTTTTCATCATTTTAGTAAAAATATCAAACACTTGGTGGGTACAATGAATGCTACATGTTTTTATAAGAAATAAAAGTCATGACCAAGAAAGATAGCTCCATGCAAATAGCAAGAGGAAGCGTACACAATAGACACAAGATTTATTATGGTTCGATTTCTCTTAAATTCTACATCCACAACCTAGGGTCACACTCTCAAATTTTCAAATCTATTAACAAAAGTCACAAAGACTTTTAGAAACTGCAGAAAGAGTTCACCCACAAATAAGTTTGACAACACAATAAGCCTTTAACTTTTCAAGGTTCATATTTCAACTAAGGTTTTAAGTCCTAGAAAATCTTGGTATCTTTTCCTCAAAATTAGAGATAAAGTTTGCTTACAATATTTCACTATTTAAAGATGGGATAGACACTAAAGATCTTGGGATTTGATATCACAAAGATATCTTTTCAATATGTTCTTTCAAGTTAATAATCTTAAATCTCAAAGTTCTGTTTAATAAAGTTTCCAAAGTCCTCTTTTATACCCTTTCAAGTAACGATTCGGAAAAGAGTCGTCATTCAAAAAATTCATCTAGTTTGGAGGGTTGAACAACAAAAATGGTGCACCCAAAACATTGTTTGAACCCTAATTGGAGGGATATTGGACTCTGCCACAGGATCTTTGGGATGTCCAAATTGATCGTTCGAATTGGCCTTGGGAAGGACAATCAAGTGACCTTCTGACATTCGATGTAACATCAGACATAGTCTGAAGTCTCACTGGAAGGCATTCGACTTGACATGAAACAATTTCAGGCGACCGAGGCAAGCATAATTCCTGAGTCCATACTAAGCTCCAATTAGTGCTTTAGACCTTCGGACAGTCGAACTTAAGCCATGTCATGTTTGAAACTTAACTGAAAGACGGCGGATATATAGTGCATGTACTTAGGAAGGTCAAAGTAGAAAGGTCATGAGTCAAAAGTGTCCAAACATTTTGGATTCACTTCCATTGAAACTTCAAAGGTCCTAAACACTATTGTAAGTTAAACATCTATGTTTTTTGCAAGAATGAAACTTAAAATCATTTGAAAAATACTTTTGTGCAAGGATTCAAAAGGTTTGTCAAAGTAAATCAATAATAAGACTAAGTACAGGAAAGAAAAACTAATAAAGCCTATGTACTTAGAGAAATAACCTTTAGAAGATCTAAATAACCTCCTGAATGAGTTGAACAATTTCAATTGAGGTTTGATATTGATCTTGATATCCAATAGGCTTATCTAGGTTCTTCCGAACATTCATACATAATGTGAGTACAAGTCATTATCAAAATTTATGTAAACTATAGACTAATTATTATGAGGTTTACATCTCCCCTTTTTTSATAATGACTACATAATAAAGCATTGTACATTGTGATATGTGATTAGTACACTTAAGTTGAGAGGTATTTAAAGCATAATTATATAAAAGCTTCCCCTCAACAATAAATAGGACTATTTATGATAATATTTGGTAATCACATAGACCTATAATATGGTTTGAGATGTAAAAGCATATAACAATATATCATAATAAACCATTTGGGATTTTTGAAATTTTTTTTACAGTGTTCCCTCTGTAATATAAACTTTCCTAAGCAACAAAGCCCAAAATTCACAAAATCACAATATATCACCTCATATATTATAAGTAAGGCTCCCCCTTACTTTGTAAATGATATCATTAGGTACATTTAACAATTATATATAATAATTAAGGCATATTAATTCCATATGTAATGTCATAGTATGATTGATATTTAAAATATGCTCAAAAGCCAACAGGGCTAAATAATTACCATTCAAATAGTCAAATAGTCATAACATTAAGTATGGCATCCATGAATTTCATATCTATCAGTCATCAAAGTTAAGCAGTCTTTCTAAGATCATAAAGCTCAAAAATAACTCGCCACAACTCAAGTATACAATGCATTTTCTCTCCCTTTGGAATTATCAAAACAATAAGAGACCATAAATTTGAATTATTGTCAGATACACATACTCTCATTTATGAAAATTAACCAATCGTTGAGGTGTGATCTTACCAAAAAAAAAAAAAAAAAAAAGAAGGGACTTGTATATAAGATTTAGGCATTACAATACAACAAGTCAAGACATGTAAGAGTTACAAAGCAGAATATAAAGAAACACTTAAGCCTTTGGAATCGAAGAATCCTTTTGCAATGTGCTATCATCCTTGGCCTTTTTTTCTATTTCTTCATTTTCAGATTTCGATTTTGTTTCAGCCACTGTGGCAGGTTCAGTATTTGGTTCATCAGCTGTTGCACTTGAGATTTGTGCTTGGGATGAGTTTTTAGCTTTTCTCTTTCTTATCAGGGTGCTTCTTGCTTAGATTCTAGTTCTTCATCAACAATGCTTAGTGGATTCTTTTCTCTGTCTCCTGCTCCTTCCTTGTTAGCTCTTCTGCACATATTTGAGCTTATTGTATTTCTTCTTGTAGGCTGAACTTGTGCTTTTGGCTTTGCTGCTACTTTCTATTTCTAGAGTCTAGACTTCTTGGAAACATTTGTTTCTAATTCCTCTCTTTAGCTTTCTTTTCTTCCTTTGCCTTTGAGGGAGCTTCGCTAGGATCTCTTCTTTGTAAATCAATATTAAAGTTCAAATTCATTGTGGTCTTTTCTAAGTCACTTTGAACAATATCCTAGGTCTGTACTATCATTGATGTGGCAATTGCTTGGACAATCTATTTGGCCTCCTTTTAATTTTTTGTAGCCTCTTCAATACTTGCATTTCCTTTTTCTTCTTGAATTTTGGTTTCCTCTTCAATATCAACCTTTAAAACCTTTTTTTAGATATTCTTTTTAATAACTCATGGTTYTCGTTAGTGATCACATTAATATTCATAGGCAAACCAGATTTATCACATTCGAAAGACTTCATGGAATCAACAAGAGAGTTGTTATCTAATTGCAATTTTCCATTCTCACTCAACAATTTCTCAATTTTATCTTCATATCATTATTTTTGTTGCTCATTTTYCTCATCTCATCATACGCGTCAATAAGTAAAAATTGAGCATTACATTCATCATCATCTAGAGGAGARGAGATAGAAATTGTTACACATCCTTTATGGTCATAATGAAAACATTTTCTCTTTTACTTATGCCTTCATCTGAATGGTTATCTTCCTCACATCATCCCAAGTCACAAAGCATTTCTTCTTGAAGGAATTTGATTCCTTCTTCCTACGGTTCTTAGGATTGGGGCCATGGGCCACTAGATGTTCCACGCTCTTGCATTCATAATATCTTCTTGTGATTTTATTTSGATGAAGGGGCTTCTTGAATGATCTTTTGCAGTTGTCCATTGTAAAGACTTTCTTGAACCTTCTTACCACCATAACAAGTTCATCGTCATCCATTTCCTATTTGCAATATATAGGTCTCTTGATATTTCTCGGTGGATTCAATCACTTTAAGTGCATTTCCTTTTTGCCTCTTTCCAAGTCTTCTTGGTTGCTTTTTCTCTTGAATTTCATCTCAGAAGTCAAGAATGAGCTAATGAGCTCCTTTTAGACCATCTTCAAATTCTTGGCTTTTTCAACGGCTCAGACCTTGGATTCCCAAGACTGTGGTTTTGCATCCAAGATCTTTTTATTTTGGTATTCATTTGAATAAACCATATCATACAATTTCAATTTGTTCTCAATATTTGTGGACCTTGTGAACATATCAGTGATATTCTCATTGTGCTTCATGTTGAAAAATTCATCCTTACTAGCATGGGAAGTTTGGACATCTTCACTTGATTTTTTCCTTCATGAGTAACCTCAAGCATTCTCCATATGGCATGAGTATTCTCATATCCACTTACTCTATTATACTCATTAGGATCTAGAGCACAACATAAGATGTTCATTGCTTGAAAGTTGAGGGTCATGTTCTTCACATCATCAATATTGAACTCCTCAACTTTTGGAACTTTAGCACTATCAACAAAATTAAATAGCACAAATGGAACATTAGTAACAATATTCCATAAGTAAAAATTTATAGAAGATATGTATATACGATACGAGTTTTAAAAAAAATTGTAGCCTGCCATTGAAGAGTTGTGGCCTATTTGTGGAAAGACCCTCTTTAGTTGTTTAAAGAAGAAGAAGCCATAGATCTTTTCTTTTATGATGTTAATACTTTAAAGTAGAAGTCCTTGCTGTAATACCGATTGAAATGTATCTAAGAGGGGAGAGGGATCAATTAAGTTTAAAATTTTTTTCAAATAAATGCAAACTTTTGATCTTTTAAATGAAAATATCAAACACTTGATGGATGCAATAAATGTTATATATATTTATGAGAAATGAGAGCTATGACCAACAAAGATAACAACAAGCAAATAGTAAAAGGAAGCACATATAATAGAACAAGATTTATAGTGGTTCAATTTCTCTTAAAATCTACATCTGCCTCCTAAAGTCATGCCCTTAGGATTTTCAAATCCACTAACAAAAGTTACAAAGCTTTTTACAAATTATGCAGAGGATTCACCCAGAAATGAATCTTACAACACAATAACCCTTTGACTCCTCAAGATTCGTCTTTCAAGAATGGTTTTTGTCCTAGACAACATTGGAATATTTTTCTCAAAAGTAGAGATAAAATTTATTTATAATATTTCACTCTTTATTATCAGGATAAACAATGAAGATTTTGGGATTTAATTTCACAAAGATAAGCTAAGATATTCCTTGCACTTTTTGAGTACAATTATCAAAAGTAGCTTTTGAAGATGTTCTCTAAAGTTAATGCTCTTAAAATCTCAGAATTGGTGTTTAATAATGTTTCCAAATTCCCTTTTTATACCCCTTGAAGTAACGGTTTGAAAAAGAGTCGTTATTCAAAAAATTCGACTAGTTCGAACAATCGAACTAGAATAGGGTTGCATCTGAAGCATCGTTCGAACCCTCTCTACAGAGATATTGGGAATCAACCAAAAGACCCTTTGGATATCAAAATGCTTCGCCGTAAGGGTCCTTCAAACGGACAATTAGGAGACCTTCGGACGTCTGATGTAACATCAGATATTGTCTGAGGTCTTACTGAACGGCAGTCGAACTTGACATAAACTAGCTTTGGACGGCCAAGGCAAGCACAAGTCTTGAGTCCAAACTTAGTTCGGAAACATTGCTTGAGACCTTTAGGCTATCGAATTTAAGCCATGTCCCGTCTAAGTGTTCACTGAGGACTTTGGACATACAATATATGTACATAGGATGACTGAAGTAGCTAGGTCATGAGTTAGAAGTGTATAAACACTTTTGATTCACTTCTATTGAAACTTCAAAGGTCCTAAACAATATTGTAAGTCAAACACCTATGTTTTCCTCAAAGGATGAACTTTAAAATCATTTAGAAATAATTTTGGGCAAGGATTGAAAAGCTTTATCAAAATAAATCAATCTTAAATCTAAGTACATGAAAGAAAAACTAATAAAGCCTATGTACTTAGAGAAATAACCACTAGAGATCTAGATCCCTTCTTGAATGAGTTGAGCTACTTCCATTGAGGTTCCATAGAGATCTTGATATCYAATTAGCTTGTTTAGTGTTTCTACAAACATTCATAAATAATGTGAGTACGAGTCATTATCAAAATCCATAGTAAATTGTAAAGTAGTTATTATGAGGTAAATCTCCCCCTTTTTGATAACGACAAGACAATAAATAATTGTACATTGTGATATATGATTGAAACAATTAAGTTGAGAGGTGTTTAAAGTAGAATCATATAAAAGCTCCCCTTYAATAACATATAGGTCTCTTTAAGATAATATTCAATAATCACATAAACCTGTGACATGGTTTAAGATGTAAAACATATGACAATATAGCATAATAAACCATTTGGATTTCTGGAAATATTTTAATAGAGTTTCCTCTGTAATATAAACATTTTCGAAGCCACAAAGGCCACATTACTCTACAAAATCCTAATATATCAAGCTCATATATTATAAGTAAGGCACACCCTTACTTTATGCAGAAATCAAGAGGTGGATATAACAATTGCATACAATAATTAAGGTATTTTAAGTACATATGCAATCTCATAGTATCATACATATTTAAAAGATGCTTAAAAGCCAACAAGGCTAAATAATTACCATTCAAATAGCCATAACATTAAGAATGGAATCCATAAGCTTCATATTTTTCAATCATAAAAGTTAAGCAGTTTTTCTATGATTATAAAGCTCAAAAACTACTAACAACTCAACCATACAATGCATGTTTCTCCCCTTTGGAATTGCAAAAGGATAAGGGATCATAGATTTGAATTGTTGTAAGATACAAACACTCTTATATATGGAATTTATCCAATCATTGAGGTGTGACCATTAAAAAAAAAAAAGACTTGTATATTAGATCTAGGCGTTACAATACATTAAGTCAATATATGTACAAGTTACAAAGCAGAAAATAAGAAAACACTTAAGCCTTTGGAATTGAAGAATCCTCTTGCCATGTGCTACCTTCGATGGCCTTYTGTCTTATTTCTTAATTTTCAGCATTCTATTTTGTTTCGTCCACTGTGACAAGTTTCAATTTTTGGTTCATCAACTACTGCACTTGAGCTTTGTGCTTGCGATGAGCTTCCAGCTTTATTCTTTTTTAGCAGGGTGTTTCTTGTTTAGATTCTGGTTCTTCATTAGAAATTTTCTTTTGTGTCACCTGCTCCTCCCTTTTTAGATATTTTCTATACATTTGAGCTTCTTGTTTTTCCTTGTAGGCTGAACTTGTGCTTTTGGCTTCGTTCTCGCTTTTCTTTTGTAGATTTTAGGATTCTTAGCAACATTTATTTATGATTCCTTCTCTTTGGCTTCCTTAATTTACTCCTTTGCCATTTATTTAGCTTCATCAGGATCTAATCTTGATAAAGCAATCTTTAGGTTCAAATCTTCATTGGTAGTCTTCTATGAGTCACTTTGAACAAGATCCTTGACCTGTTGTATCACTGATKTGACAATTGCTTGGTCAATCTATTTGGCCTTCTCCTTTTGAGCTTTTGCAGCCTCTTCAACAGTTGCATTTCCTTCTTCTTCTTGAATTTTAGTTTCATCTTCAATATTGGCTTCCTTCTCTTACATTATTGCAACACTTTTCAAGCTTGCATCCTTTTCTTCTAGTTTTGCATCATCCATGTCTTGATCTTTTGCATTTGCAGTCTATTCAATAGGTGCATTTGCTATCATGCTTGCCTTTTTCTTATCTTGCCTTGCACCATCTTCACTGACAGATAGAGTCCATTTTAATGTGATATTCGTGGAACATTTGATTGATTTTGGATATATTTGTTACACTAATTATGTTTATTGAATTTTGTCATTTTAGGAATCTTGGGAGGAAGTTAGAGAAAAGAAGAAACTTTTGTCTCATTTTGAGGGTTAAAACCAGAAATGCAAGTTACATACCATGTGAGCTACGGGATGTACGAATTTTAGGGATATGTTCCACCTTTAGCATATCTTCTGAAAACCTTCTATTGTTTTCAGAGTATGTTGGGATATATATCCCATGTAATTTAGGAGCTGGATTTCATAAATATTTATTTCTATTAGAAAATAGACAAAACTATTAGGAATAAATAATAGCAAAACGCATAGATTTACATGAAAACCTTAGAACAAAAAGAAAAATCCACGGCGGCAGGAGCTAGAGAAAATCCACTAATGAAAAAGATGATTATAAGAAGAGCTTTGCCTGTGAAATCTCACAACTCTCATTACCTAACCCGAGCTCTTACATTGCTATATATAGTGGTCTTACAAGAAGAATTAGGAAACCCTTAGGACTATGATTAGGAAATACCTAATTCTAAATGGAAACAACATACCTAAACTAATTAGGAAACAAGTTACCTAATCTAATTAGGAAACATAAAATCCCARTCCTACTTGGACTAGATCCATTAGTTGAACCATAAGCTTCTTTAGTAGGGCCCAAATAGAATTAGGATAATCTGAGCTCTAACAATCTCCACCTTGACACGAATTTCGTATCAATCTTTAACTAGCAAAACAAACATGTCTCCACCTCAATCGCAAAATCTGATTATCATGAGCACTAATTTTGCTCACAACAAATATCACTAGAATCAATAATATCTAGCACAAAGTGGTATCATATATTAATATGATTTGTCCTCTCATGATACATCGGATCTTTGGTGAGAAAGATTGCACTTTGGCTGTCACAAAAGATTGTGGTGATATGCAAATCTTTATTGAGTTCTCGAAATTATCCTTTCAACCAAATAGCTTCCTTGCATGCTTCTCTAATTGCCATGTACTCCTCTTYATTAGTGGATAATGCTACTGTAGCCTGTAAGGTATCCTTCCAATTGATARCACAACCACCAAGATGAAGATATATCCTGTAAGTGATCTTCTCCTATTAAGATCCCCAACATAATCTAAAGCAACATATCCAATGACTCCATCTCTACACATCCCAAAATGCAAACAAACATTGGTAGTTCCACATAAATATCTTAAGATCCATTGAACTGGTTTCTAATACTCCTTACTAGGATTCGCCATGTATCTACTTACCATGCTGACTGCATGTGATAGATTTGGACGTGAAAAAATCATAGCATACATGAGCCATCCTATTACACTAGAGTAGGAACCCGAGATATGTAATCAATCTTATTTTTAGATTTAGGAGATTGATCAAATGATAGTTTTAAGTGGCCCGCCAATGGAGTACTTGCTGGTTTAGCATTCTTTATCTTAAATCCGCAAAGGACCTTTTCAATGTATTCCTTTTGACTTAGATACAATTTATCTACCTTTCTATCTTGCTGAATTTCCATCTAAGTATCTTCTTTGCAGCCCCCAATTCTTTCATTTCAAAGTCTTCATTTAGTTGAGTCTTAACCCTCTTAATTTCCTCTTTATGTTTGGCTGCTATCAACATATGATCAACGTAAAGAAAAAGGTACAGGTGAACCATCAACACTTTTCTTAAAGTAAACACAATTGTTATACCTACTCCATTGGAAGTCATGTCTTGTCATAAAGGAATCAAACCTTTTATACCACTGTCTTGGAGACTATTTCTAGCTATAAAGAGATATCTTCAATGAACACACATAGTCCTTTTTTCTTGAGACTATGAAACCTTCTAGCTGTTGCATGTAAATGTCCTTTTCAAGTTCTATATGTAGGAATGCTATTTTCACATCCAATTGCTCCAATTCAAGATCCTGCATGGCTCGCAATACGAAGCAAAGCTTGAATCGAACTATGCTTTACAACTGAAAAGAACATGTTTGTGAAGTCTACACCTAGAATTTGACTGTAGCCTTTTGCAACTAGTCTTGCTTTATACCTAGCTTCCTCAACTCCTGTCTTTCTTCTTAAAGACCCATTTACATTGAACAACTTTCTTACCTTTTGCAGTTTCATTAACTCCCAAGTGTCATTTTTATGAAGGGATTCTATTTCTTCCTACATAACAATCATCCATTTGTTGGAATCAACACATGTAACTGCCTCAGTGTATGATGAAGGCTCTTGATCAATCTCAAAACTCTCAGCCACATCCAAAGCATATGGAACCAAATCAACTTCTGCAAACCTCTTTGGAGGTTTAATGTTTCTTCTAGGTCTCCCTTTAGTAATCGAATACTGAAGTGAATCTGCTGATAATGGAGAAATAGTAATAGGTACYTGTGGTGTAGACTACAATTCGAGTTGTAAACTAACTTCAAACTCCACTTGTTTATTTGTTCTCTGCTGCAACTTGTTAGAACAATGCTAAAAAAATGGACCATTAAGCATGGGAGATTTATTGAAAATGACATTTCTACTGACCATGACCTTATGAGTATCAGGACACCATAATTTGTACCCTTTTACCCCAAGTTTGAAACCAAGGAAGATAAACTTTATAGATCGAGGTTCAAGTTTCCATTATCAATATAAGCATAAGCAGTGCAACCAAATACTCTTAAGTTTGAGTAATTGGCAGGAGAACCACACTATACCTCTTTGGAGTATTCTTGTTAATAGCAGTAGAAGGAGCATGGTTGACCATATAACAAGTTGTAGAATCAGCTGAAAATGACTTCTGATCGTTAGTCTAAGTTGACTTTAGTCTTTTACTCGAAATGCTGAAGCATAAAAGGGCCAGTAGTCCCCACATTTCCCAAAATTGACAAGCAAAGACAAAGAATGTTGTATGCCATAGTGGAAAGCGATAACAATGCCAACTCAGCCTCAAAACTGCCTATAAAAGAAAAATTCAKCTCAACAAGAAAGAGAGAATTGTAGTACATTAGTTACTTAGCTAGTTAGGATAGATTGGGAAGTAGTTCATAGTTTTACAAAGCTTTGAAGTAGAATTTAGGGGTTTCCTTTGATAGAAGAACCCACCTTTAGCTTAAATATTTATTGCTTTGTTAAGAGGGGATTAAACAATAGTCTTCTCTTTGTTTTTGTGTTAAGGAAGAACCATTTTTAAACCGTAAGTAACACTTTGAGACAACATTTGAGAACTAGGTGAAAGCAAGGAGACTTACCTCATTAGGGGAATCCTATAGTATTTTGGAACCATCGTCAAGAGTTAGAATAGACATATGCATGATTTTTCTACTATTCCTATAGTTACGCACTATTGAATAGTCTCGGGTGAGACATTGCTCAATTTTGTTCTCCAGTGCTACAGTATTCTAGAACTAACTCTAACTTTATTTACTTTCTTTCTACTAACTCTAACTTTACTTCTAACTTAGCTTTACTACTTTYAGTTCTTTACTTATCATTGCTTCAACATTTACTTTCCTTTACTCTTGATTTATAATGACCACCAATGCTAAATCATTATTATCTATCTTTTTAAAATTTTCACATTGTGTTTTCATTAATCCAATCCTCGTGRCAAYGATACTCAATCCCCTCTTTATTACTTGTTGACCACATATACTTTGATGTGTGTTGCTATAATCTAATCTAAGATCCAATTACCAAACAAGTTTTTGGCATCTTTTCTAGGGATTGGATAGTGAAATTTTGTGTGAAAATTCTTTGATTTAAAATTTTATTGATTCTTCTACTCTAATTCGGTACAAGCTTAACATCAATGTATGAGCCGAAAAAGATGTTTTGATTCACAAAATAATGGAGATGCTGCTGTGACAGCATTGACAGCTGAAGTGGCTTCCTAACCAACATTCTCAAAACTATGACTATGCCTATGCCTATGGGAACTCTAATGCTACAGTTATTTAGGATATGCTATGTTTATTGTGGTGAAGATCATATATGTGAGAACTGTCTATTATACCCAAATCAACGTGTTATGTGGGAAGCTTGACTAATCCCTACCCCAAAACACATAACCCTAATTGGAAGCAACACTAAAACTTCCCATGGATGAACCAAGGTGGAAATTCATCCATGCTATAGTAGAAAGAACCAATAAATCCATTTGTTTTCCAACAAGGGCAGCAACAAGGATCATATGCGTATGAACAACTAGACACCATAGAGAGTATAATGAAGGAGTCTATGGCATGGAATGATGCTAATATTCAAAATCAAGCAGTCTCATTGAGGAATCTAGAAACTTAAGTTGAGCAACTTATTGCCGCCCCTTAACAAACAATTTCCAATGGTATATCTATACAAATTAAAGAGGAAGAGACCGATCAAGAAGAGAGGAGAAAGGGTCCAAAAGTATTAGTTAAGAACAATGTTGCAACACGGTAACAACAAACCATCCAGAAACAGAAAAAGCAAAGACCACCTCCACCATCTTCTCAAGAGTTTAAAGTTTAAAGATAAACAATCTAAACTTACAAGTATAATGCAATAATGGTGGCATCGATGATGTAACAAAGTTGACAACAAAAGGTGAAAACAATTCTAATGAGCTAGTTGTTGAAATTACTTATGTATCAATTAGACAGCCAAACATGATGCAACTTAATCAACTAGAGAAGTTTAGAAGGATCACATATGAGAATGCCAAGGTGGACAAAGATAAAACTGAAAAATGGCATGATCTGAGGACTCAACAAGGTAAGTGGAGACTCAGAAAAATTTCTATAATGCATCGTCTAAAGATCAAACACCATTGAAGAGAAAAGCAGGAGAGGGGGTAGATCTCCATCTCAATGACTTGAAGGTGAAGGATGCTACAATAAAGTCGGGCTAATAACCATAAACCAAGATTAAAAATAAATAACAACCTGAATTACTAAGATTAAAAAGAAAGATGCTACCCAAAGGCTACTTCCTTATAGCCCTTGGTTTATAGTTATTAGCCCGATTTTATTGCAGCATCCTTCACCTTCAAGTCATTGAGATGGAGATCTACCCCCTCTCCTGCTTTTCTCTTCAATGGTGTTTGATCTTCAGACGATGCACTATAGAAATTTTTCTGAGGTCTCCACTTACTTTGTTGAGTCCTCAGATCATGCCATTTTTCAGTTTTATCTTTGTCCACCTTGGCATTCTCATATGGGATCCTTCTAAACTTCTCTAGTTGATTAAGTTGAATCATGTTTTGCTGTCTAATTGATACATAAGTAATTTTAGCAACTAGCTCATTAGAATTGTTTTCACCTTTTGTTGTTAACTTTGTTACATCATCGGTGCCACCATTATTGCATTATACTTSTAAGCTTAGATTGTTTATCTTTAAACTCTTGAGAAGATGGTGGAGGTGGTCTTTGCTTTTTCTATTTCCAGATGGTTTGTTGTTATCGTGTTGCAACATTGTTCTTAACTAATACTTTTAGACCATTTCTCCTCTCTTTTTGATCGGTCTCTTCCTCTTTAATTTGTAATAGATATACCATTGGAAATTRTTTGTTAAGGGGCTGCAATAAGTTGCTCAACTTGAGTCTCTAGATTCCTCAATGAGACTGCTTGATTCTGAATATTAGCATCACTCCATGCCATATACTCCTTCATTATACCCTCTATGGTGTCTGGTTGTTCATACACATATGATCCTTGTTGCTGCCCTTGTTGGAAAACAAATGGATTTATTGGTTCATTCTACTATAGCATGGATGAATTTCCACCTTGGTTCATCCATGGGAAGTTTTAGTGTTGCCTCCAATTAGGGGTTATGTGTTTTGGGGTAGGGATTATTCAAGCTTCCCACATAACACGCTGATTCTGGGCTTAATAGCCAGTTCTCACATATATGATCCTCACCACAATAAACATAGCATATCCTGAATAACTGTAGCATTAGAGTTCCCATAGGCATAGTCATAGTTTTGAGAATGTTGGTTAGGAAGCCACTTCAACTGTCACTGCTGTCACAGTAGCATCTCCATTATTTTGTGAATCAAAATAATTTTTTTGGCTCATACATTAATGTTAAGCTTTTACCGAATAAGAGTAGAAGAATCAATAAAATTTTAAATCAAAGAATTTTCACACAAAATTTCACTATCCAATCCCTAGAAAAGATGCCAAAAACTTGTTTGGGTAATTGGATCTTAGATTAGATTGTAGCAACACACATCAAAGTATATGTGGTCAATAAGTAATAAAGAGTGGGTTGAGTATCGTTGCCACGAGGATTGGATTAATGAAAATACAATGTGAAAATTTCAAAAAGATGGATAATAATGATTTAGCATTGGTGGTCATTATAAATCAAGAGTAAAGGAAAGTAAATGTTGAAGCAATGATAAGTAAAGAACTGAAAGTAGTAAAGCTAAGTTAGAAGTAAAGTTAGAGTTAGTGGAAAGAAAGTAAATAAAGTTAGACTTAGTTCTGGAATACTATAGCACTGGAGAACAAAATTGAGCAATGTCTCACCCGAGACTATTCAATAGTGCATAAATATAGGAATAGTAGAAAAATCATGCATATGTCTATTCTGCTTAGCATTTTTAGATARCCTATTACGACAAAAAGATTGGAACAACCACCAAAGCTAATTGGCAGGAAATGAAAGTGAAATTACGTGAGAAATACATGCACCCAAATTATCATAAAAAGCTGTGTGAAAAGCCTGTTAATCTCAAACAAGAAGCATGACAATAGCTTTATTCAAGCAGATGTTTTGATGATATTAAGACTCAAATCCAAATAATGCAAAATTCTCATCTTATTGTCCAGGTTTAGGTCCTCGGATCTGACATACAATGACAGTGACCTCCTCATAGTCTCTCTAATGTCGAACGTGCCTTTTACGTAGCTACAGACATGAATGAGTAGCTAAGMGTTTGAGATATTTTATGGATTAAAGCATAAAAATACTGTGGTTGGTTTAATTAATACAAATTGGTGGGAGGAAAAAGAAAAGAAAACAAATAGAGGCATTAGTTTTATGGCATGCAATATTTGGGCTGACTGCTGCGATTAAAACTAGGTTATGTAGTGTCATGGTCCTAAGTCAACTTTAAAGCTTGTTCTAGTACTTGTGAACTTTTGCATCTAATACTAGAAAAGTCACGAATGAATTTTTGTTATATCCTTTGTGGATAGAACTTGAAGTTGGTATGAAGGTAACATCGTGCTGCTATCCTATTACCACAGATAAAGCTTTCTAAACTTATTGAAATTGGCATTTTTTGAATTCAAACAATAATATAATAGCTTTTGATTCAGATATAAATGGTGTAAACCTTTTAAACACAATGTCAAGCACTCAAGTAAGTAACTTGGATAAACTCTTTAGCTCTGTAGAACAATTTATATATTAGTTTTCTATACATAGGACACTGGAAGGCAGAAGATAGCAAAATTTGGAGGAAATTGAGTTTAAACAAAATCAAAATCAACAGTTACGCCAAATTTTACACATCTGGGTTCCTAAAATTAACAAAGCCATTAAAGAAATAAAACTAYAGTGCATCAATAGTAGATAAATTAAAGAAAAATATGAGGACTGTAAAGAAAATGTCGATTCACAAATAAAGGCACTATACATGTCTACAATTTATGTACTCTATATAAGGGACAGAGGATGAGCCAGAGATGGAAATGAAAGCTATAAGGGTTCAAACCAAAAATTCAAATATGGAAATTCTATGAAACTTCATTTACATATAGTGATAGCAATAGTGAGAGGTTAYAAGCGGTCTTCAGCCTGCAAAACACGAATACAAGATCCCTTGAATATATATATCCTCAGAAACCCAGATAACAAACATCAAAATTAACCAGGAACTGGGAGTGAGGGCTGTTAGAGAGAAAGAGAGAGTGAGTTAGTAGCTTAAAGAATGAAATAGAGAAGAAGAAGAAATTAGAAGATGGAGGCGGTGAGAAGAATAGATATTAAACAGATTAGTAGGTTCCAGAAAGAGAGAAGGCCATGGGAAGGACCAAACAGGTGGAAATGTTTATTAGAACATAAGCAAAATAATAACTCAAAGTCAAGCTTCTCATATCTGTACAAAAAAATATATATATATTAAGATCCATATTTCTGTTATCCTCATAAATTAGATGTAAGGAAGCKCACAAAATAAATGAAATGAAGATGGCAAATATCAGGTAGTTCTAACAAAATAAAATTCCTTGTAAATCTTTAATCCATCCTTGCGAGAACATTGGTCAACCACCTCCTAATTCGTTGTCTAAAATCTATGTTTGGGTCTGGATCCAAAAATCTTGTTTCAAAGATATGGAACAAGAGGATGATAAATGTAGTGGACTAGAGTTTGACTCAGAAGGACTAGGAGCCGAGGAGGTTGCATCAATGATGAACCTGAAAGTTTTAGAGAAAATTAAAGAGAATAATACGTCAATTCTATGTCTATATAATATAAAAGTATAAGAATAGTAAGAAAAAGGAAATGAAAGAACTTTTATTATCATTAGTGTTATTATTATTATTAATAAATAGTAATAGGATTTGTTTTCTTCTAATAAAAGATTATTGTCCAGCTTTCTTCTAACAAATGAACCAAACTGCGATCGTATATTTAAGATGGTTAGTAAGTATATAACTAAATAGATATTCAAGAAATATTATAATTTTTTACATTCTCTAACTGGTCAGTATCTTAACTTCTCACATAATTACATTTTACGAAACTCTTTATTAAAGAATACAATTGGAGAAGATTAGGGTTTTACAATTTTAACCCCTGTTTTGCGTCCATTATTTCGATATTTTAGTTATACACATTAGTATTTTTCGTTAGTCTTAGATAAATAAGGGTTAGCATGCTTGTAGCTTAAAATAGTCCTTAAAGTGCTTATTTATTTCTTAAAAGCTTGGTCTTGAGAGGTACTTGTAGGAATGCCAACAATGCTACAACATCCGCACATCAGAGGACAAAGCTGAAGGGCCAGTGGAGCGAGAAAAGATCTTTGCTAGAATTAAGAGGAGAAAAAAAGAATTCTAAACGAGATAATGCTGGAACAAAAATGTCAGATAGAAGCACTAAAAAAATATCTTCTTGATATGTGGCAGCTAGAAAATCAAGCATGGAGGATATTAATTGAAAGGGACCCCCAAGAAAATTTGTTTGAGTTGACCTTGGTCCATGTTGGGCCAAGGATGAAAAGAAGGACAAAAGAGAAACGGACAAAACGAATAAGACAAGAAAGACAACAATYTGATAATGACATCAAGTTGCCACTTGTCCAAAGAGTCCAAAAAAGTTCAGAGGGAGCAAAATGCTACAACATACACGTCAAAGCCTAGAAATTCAAGGTACAACATGTGTGACACAAGACAAAAGAAGAACCCTTTGCATTTCATGAAAAATCAATTGAAAGCGGCTTCTGACCATTGGACTAAGTTGACTTTAGTTCTTTACCTGAAATGTTGAAGCATAAAAGAGTAAGTGGTCCCCACATTTCCCAAAATAGACAAGCAGAGACAAATAATGTTGTGTACAAGAGGTGTGGAAAGAGACAACAATGCCAGTTCAGAATCAAATTTGCTTGTATGAGAAGAATTCAGCTAAACAAGAAGGAGAAAATTGTAGTAGATTAGTTAGTTTGCTAGTTAGAATATATTAGGAAGTACTTCATAGTTTTACAAAGGTTTGAAATAGAATTTAGGGAATTCCTTCGATAGAAGAACCCATCTTTAGCTTAAATATTTATTGCTTTGTTAACAAGGGATTAGACGACACTCTTCCCTTCATTTTTCTACTATTATTTTCTGCATTTATTTTAGCTTTCTTGAAGTTCATCTTATTTCCATCATAGTTTGTTTTTCATGAAGATAAGCATAACAAGTTTGCTAGAGTGTTTAGTTTCTGAAGTGAAAATACCAATTCCTTCTCTTAAACTGTCTTCTTGGAATCCTTAATCAAGGCAGCAAAGCTTGAAAAAATCAAGTTGTCACTATTAAGTCTGTTTAAATCATAAATATTGAGTTAAAGTCCTTTGAGACATCAAAGAAATCAGTTAGTGATTGAGGGGTCATAAGCCATTCTTAGTTTCTTTTGATAACTCATTATCAATTATAGTTAGTAACTAATCTTCATTGTCATAGACATATGCTTAGTGAGTTGGTGAAATATACCCAGAATAGTTGTAAGGGGTTAAGAAAGAACCATCTTTAAACCCTARGTAACTCACAACCCGACGAAGGCAAGGATATTTACCTCATTAGGGGAATCCTATAGCATTCTGGACACATAGTCAAGAGTCAACATAGATATATGTATGATTTTTCTACTATTCCTACATTTGCACACTGAATAGTTTTGGGTAAGACATTGCTCGATTCTATTCTCCAGTGCTACTGCATTCTAGAACTAACTCCAACTTTATATACTTGCTTTCTACTAATTCTAACTTTACTTGGTTTCTAACTTAACTTCATTGCTTCCAGTTCTTTACTTATCATAGCTTCAGCATTTAATTTCTTTTACTCTTGATTTATAATAACCACCAATGCTATATTATTATTGTCTATTTTTATGGAATTTTCACATTGAGTTTTCATTAATCCAATCCTTACGGGAATGACACTATACAAACTCTTTATTACTTGTTGACCATGTATACTTGTGTTTATATGTTGTTATAATCTAATCTAAGATCTATTCCCAACATTGAGCTATTGAAACATCTGATAGAAACCTCACCTTGCATCCTTTTCCACCTTCCTATAGTTATCCTCTATACTCTTTAGTTATTGATGATTCTTTCTATCGGAGTATATTAGGATGAGTTCATTAATAAATCTGATTTATATGCTTTTAGATTGCTCATACTTCTATTCAATTGACTAGTTAGTTGAGATTATGGTTTCATTAGTATAAGATTTTGGACTTGGGATGGAGGAAAGGAGGTTAGTTGGAAAGATAACATTCTGGTAAGTTTAGAACTTGTGAAATGAATATTCCCTGAAATCATTAAACTGAACTCGAACATCTTATATGAGTTCAAATTTGTTGAAACTATAGGCTTATTGTCCATTTGTTAATTTTGATAGATAATTGTTTGCTCTGATACTCATATCTGATAATAATTGAAAATTATATATGAGATCATGAGCTTTTTCCTTTGTGTTGTGCTATATGTGAAAATAACCTATCTAAGGTCTTGTATGTTTAAGACCTTGCATATGTTTAGGGGAAGCTTACTAAAATTCTATATCTATGATTTACCCCAAATTTGTTTCATAAACTTTTACGATGCAAAATTCCTGAGTTGTTTCTTATCATAGAAAGGGGAGATTACTAACTCAATAGGGTTTAAATATCTCCAATATTATTTTGATAATGATATGTGCTTAATATAATTACTGACTTGCATTGTTGTGCTTATAGGTTTAGATATATCATGGAACAATGAAGGCTATGATAAACTATCTCAAAGCATCAAGAACTTATAAATTCGAGAAATTGACCAATGAGTAGAAGATCTGCAAATGCAAGTTGAAATGAAAACATCTTTAGAGCAGAATCTTCTAGCTTTCCAATAAGCGATTGACTAACTACAATATTTTTCATTGTATAGTGTTTTTTAGTACTTAGTCTTATTTTTGGAGATAATGGTTAAACATCATMGATACTATGTTTTGATATTTGAAGCTCAAAATTGAAATCTATCAAAAGGGGAGGGGGTGAATTAGGTTTTAAAAAACTTTTTGCAATAAATGAAAACTTTCACCTTTTGAGTAAAAATATCAAAAACTTGGTGGGTACAATAAATGTATGAAGACGGAGGAATACACAAGCAATAAATGAAAGGAAATAACGACATAGTAGACACAAGATTTATAGTGGTTCGATTTCCCTTGAAATCTATATCCACTATCGCGAGTCACACCCTCAGGATTTTCAAATCCACTATCAAATAGTGACAAAGACTTTACAACCAACACGAGGGTTCACCCACAAATGAGTTTTACAAGCAGAATAACCCTTTTACACCTCCAAGTTCACCTTTCAACAAAGGGTTTAAGTCCAAAATAACCTTAGAATCTTTTTTTCAAGAGTAAAGATAAAGTTGTTGCAATATTTCACTCTCTAAAGCAAGGATATACAATGAAGATCTTGGGATTTAATTTCACAAAAGATAAGTCAAAAGATACCTTGCACTTTTGTATAGAATAATCAAAGATTAGATTTTCAAGATATTTTGTGAAGTTCTTGCTTTTCAAAGCTCAGAGTTGGTCTTTAAAAATGTTTACAAGGTCTCCTTAAATACTCTAGTATAGCAATAAAAAAAAAAAAAGAACATTTCTCACACAAATCCATCTAGTTTGGATGGCTGAACTAGAACATGGGTGCATCTGAAGTATCAGCTGAACTCCTGTTGGATGGAAACTAGACTCAATTAAAAGGACCTTCAGATGTCAAAACCTTTAGCTTGAATTGACCTTCCGACAAATATGCAGAGACCTAGGGACGGCTATTATTSCATTAGCCAACATTCGAGGCATCATTGGAAGGTATTCGGGTGGCGAAGGTAAGCACAAATCCTTAGTCTAAAACAAGTTTGAATGCAATCCTTGAGACCTTAAGATGACCCAATTTCCAGCCATGTCTCATCCACAATCTTTCCTTTTTTGATAAGTAACATCTTAAAGCATTGTACATTATGATAGTGATTAGAACAKCTAAGTTCTAAGGTACTTAAAGTATAAACATTTAAAGGCTCTCTCTAAACAAGATATTAGTCCATTAAAGATAAAATGAAGTAAACTTATAGACTTTTGAAATGGTTTATAGTATAAAACATAAAACAGTTTAGCATAATAAACCATTTCAAAGTTTTTGGAAAACAATTGACAGGGTTTCCTCTGTGATGTGAACATTTACCAGGAATTAAGGCTACAATTCTCAACAAATTCGAATAGGTAAACTTCATATAAAGTAGGTAAAACTGCCCCGTACTCTATGCATAATATTAGAGATATAAGCAAGGTTATAATGTAATAGATATCAAAGGATGTTCAGAACCCAACAAGGCTATATAAAACTTCAACTTAATAATATATATATATATATGTATGTATATGTATATAAAGATATTGAAGTACTAAGCAGTTATTGTATGTAATAAGCATAGCATCCTTATATTATCTATCAACCACTAAGCAGTTTGAGATGTGATGTTATCTTTTTTCCTTGTTATCAAGGGAGCCTTATCCTCTTATTCTTTCTCCCTATCATCAATACTTAGAGGTTTCTTGCTTGTCACCTGCCCAAAAGTTTTAGCTCTTTTCCATATGTTTATACTTCTTGTTTTGTTTCTAATAGATTATACTGGTGCTGCTCGGTTTGCTGCCGACTTTCTCTTGTAAATTCTTGGCTTCTTAGCAACAACTGTTTCAGTTTCTTTGTCTTTATTTCTATTTCGTTTTTCTTCTGCCTTTGAAGTTGCTTCAYTTGGATCAGCTTTTGATAATGTAGCCTTTACGTTTAGATCTTCATTAGTTCTTCTTTCTGAATCACTTTATGGCATTTCCATTACTTCTACCTTTTTAGCCACTAAAGCAATGACTGCTTGGACAATGTTCTTTTCTTCTTTCTCTCGATCCGTAGCAGCGTCTTTCATGTCTGCATTCCTTGCTTGAATTCGTGTATCATCTTCCATACTTGGATCCTTTTCTTGCCTCTTTGTATCAACTCCTATGCTAGCATTCTTTTCTTGCATATTTGTTTCCTCTTCATTGATCATAATTGGCTGCCGGGTTTTGCTTGAAGAGCCTAGAATATTTTCTATCTTTCTCTKGATCCCTTGCTTAGGAGTCTCATCCTTTACATAGCTTTACTCCTCTCCTTTTCCGAAGTCATCTTTTGCTCAATTTCTTGTATCCTTTTCTCCACTTGTTCTTGAATTTTAGACATCATCTTTATGAGGCCATCTTGCTCATCATCCAAAGTTGCAACTAGGTTTTAGAATCTTTCCCGCTCCTTTACATTTAGAATCACCATGCAACTATCCAAGTTTTCTCAAAGTCCATTSATTCTCTTTTCTTGATCATTTAGCTTTGTACCAAAAAAGCTTTAAAGGAAGAAATCTCATCGAGTATTAAATAAAACATGTTTTCTATAGCATCAAACTTGTCATGGATGCATAGTTTCTTGCCTGGTCCAGCTTTAACTTTCACAATTTTTTCTTCTTGTTGCTCTTCTTCTCTGTCAGGAAGTTCTCGGCCAACTTGTGAATAATCTTCAGTTTCCTTGTGTTCAACATCAACTTTTTTAGTTGATTCTTCAGCTACCATTTCTTCATAAAGATTTCTTTGAACTATTTCTTGACTTCGATTTTCCATTCCTTTGGAAACCCTTTCTTGTTCCATTTTCTTAGCCACTTCCAAGTCAAGGCAACTTTCTCCAACCTTCCGAGTATCATTCTTCTCAGTGCCTCCTTATTGAGTATATCCATGTTTTTCACACCATCAACTAATGGAATGTCCCATGCCTTAAAAAATTTAGCAAAAAATCTGCCACATGGCAAATTCCTATTACCACTGATCTTTGCTAAGTTCATGCGATTTAGCATAAGGTATGCAAATTTATATGGTAATATTTTCTCCATATTATACATGATAAACATATGCATAAGACTAATTGAAGTTTTGTGTCCCTCATTTGGCAGCAAAATGGTCCCCACGATCCTATGGAACACTCTATGCTTCATACTAAAATGTTTAGTTACCCTCTCATTTGCCGTTCTCAAAAGTCATTCCTCTAGTGAAATCCTACTAAATTCCTCTTGATTAAACTAAGGCAAAGGACATCCTCTGTTCAACTCATAATATTTAATCGCTCCAAATGGCACATTTAAAATCATATTAACTTTGTTAAGTTTCGAAACCCCTTGCTTTACTCTACCAATCCATATAGTATACTTTATTTCATCATCAGAGATCTTTGTGAGGTAAGCATAGAATTCATGGAGTAAATCATAGTATATGTCATAATCTACACTTAGCAGATTATGCCAACCAAGCTCATTAAACATAATTTGCATGTTTGGAAAGGAATCGAATATCTCGGTGCAATTGTTCTTCCAAGTATGACAWTTTTGTTCTTGGACTCGAATTCTTGGTATTGCAATCTACTTGCATCAGTCAAGAACTACGGATTAGCTACTATTGATCTTCTATTAGTAACAACCTTTGATTTTCCATTCTCTATTGCAGTTGCCGAAGTATTTCTTGTCCTTGCCATTTCTCGAATTGAAGCTCAGTAATCTTGTCACATTTCGAGATAATTGAGGGGTTTTGCTCAGGAATTTTTATAGAACATAGATTTAGCTTGAAAATTTGCAAAAATTTGAAGAACTTCTTGAATGAGTAGTTTGGATGTCATGGGGGTTAGTATGGACATAGTTTAATAGTGAGTATGAACCGAAAATATGACCATTTCGTTTTATACTATTATGAAAATTTGATCAATTCAGATGGCATCACTAACTTGGTGGCATCCAAACCTTGTGTCTAAGGTTTAATATGACCGTTGCATTGGATGATGCTCTTTAGATGTCCRATGTAATTGGAATTTTCGTTTGAAGAGACCTTTTGACACAAAGCTGTCATATCACAATAAACACATTAGTCATGAAATTTAATGATTCCTAATGATATTCTAAGCACAAAAAACCTTCCCTCAGCCAATGGCTTTGTAAATGTATTCGCAATTTGACCATTTGTAGCAACAAATCCAGTACAAATATCATTTTTGTGCACACGATCAGTAAATGGTGCTTAATCTCCATGTGCTTGTTCCTTGAGTGTTGAATGGAGTTTTTAGTCAAGGTGATACACGATCACATTATCACTTTCTTAGTGAGGCAATATTTTTAATGTCATTTTTGTGCACATGATCACATAATCACTTCTTGAGTCAGGCAATGTTAACACCGGAGTAGTGGCCAGTCTCCTTAACTATGCTCACATTTTTCACCCCACATAAATGGTACTTCTTTCTTTGTCAATTGAGTTAAGATAGTTGCCATGTTAGAGAAATCTTTGATAAATTGTCTATGAGATGTACCTAGAAGGGTCAATTGCATTTTAAAAACCTTTTGTAATAAATGCAAACTTTTCACTTTTTGAGTAAAAATATCAAACACTTAGTAGGTGAAATAAATGCTATGTGTAATAATGAGACATAAATGCTAAGAAAATCAATGAGTACACAAGCAATTAATACAAGGAAGCAAACACACAATAGACACAAGATTTATAGTGGTTTGGTTTTCCTTGAAATCTACATCCACTACCTAGGGTCAATCCCTTAGTATTTTGAAATCCACCAACAAAAAGTAACAAAGACTTTTACAACCAACACAAGGGTTTACCTACAAATTGGTTTTACAACACAGTAACCCTTTAACACCTCAAGGATCACCTTTTAACAAAGGGTTTAAGTACTAGACAACCTTGGAATAACTTTTTAAAAAATAGAGATAAAGTTGTTTACAATATTTCACTATCTAAGGCGAGGATAGACAATAAAGATCTTAGCATTTGATTCCACAAAGAGAAGTTTAAAGATTTTTCTTGCACTTTTGTATAGAATAATCAAAGATTAGCTTCTCAGATGTTTTCACAAGTTATTTCTTTTAATGTCTCAAAGTTGGTCTTTAAAAAATCTCCAAGGTTCGCTTAGATACCCCTTGTTGTAATGGTAAAAAGAGGGGACATTTGTCAAAAGAACATGTTTAGTTCGGACAACGRAACGAGAAGGGGGATGCGTCCGAAGTATTGTTCGAATTTTCACTGGAAGGATATTGGACTCTGTTAAGATATTAGAGTCATATTTGGATTTGGAAGGATTATGTTTTATTACCTTTGATAGCCTATAAATAGGCCCTTGTATTGAAACTTTTAATGTGATTATTATTTTTCTACTTCAATAATGTCCTAGCCTTCTCTTCTATGTATCTCTTATAATACTTTAACATGGTATTGAAGCAAGGTTTAAGGTAAAATTAATGGGTTTAGAACAAATATTTTGGCTAGGACTATGGCTAATAAGAAATAAAGTTTTTATGTCAGATGTGGTTCTGGTGATGTCAAAACTCATGGAACATAAGTCAATGGCTCCAATAATTATCTAGACTGGAGAAAACTAGTTCGACTTTACTTGCAAAGTGTCTATATGGATAATCACATGATGGATGATCCACTGCAAGACATGGCATAGGGAGGATGCTCAGTTATTCTTGTAGATACGAAATTCTATTGAGAGTGAGGTACTTGGTTGATAAATCATTGCAAATTTGTGAAGGAATTGATGGAAATTTAGATTTCTTGTATTCAAGGAAAAAGAATATCTCTCATATTTATGATGTACGCAAAGCCTTTTATCATGTAGAGAATGATAACTCTCTCAAAAACCATTTTATGGAATTCAAATGAACTTATGAAAAGCTTAATATGTTATTAACCTTTAGTCCTGAAATGAAAGTTCAACAGGCTCAACAGGTAAAGATGGCTATTATGAGTTTTTTGGTAGGTCTCTTTTTGAATTTCAATATGCTAATCTCGAATTCTCTCARGTTTTGAGATCTCTTCCTTACAAGATATATTTAGTAGGGTACTTTGCTCAGAAAGTCCCTTTACCTGATCAACTTACTAGTGCACTTGTAAGTCGAAGTCCTACTACTGGACTACAATGACAACAATATATACGTGGTGGAAGGAGAGTCGACACCGTGGAAAGGACTTCAAAAGGACTGTGTGTCGCTATGTCATAGGTTGGGGCATACAAACTATGAGTGTTGGCAATTGCAGAATTAGGGTTCAAGACCTCTATCAGCCCATATTGCATCCACTCATGATGCATTTGGGAAGTCTCCCTTTGCTCTTGTCATTGCTATGGCCGAGTCAAGTAACCCAAATAAAAGTCTCATTCCTCATCTTCCGAATGGGTCATTGATTCTAGTGCCACAAATCATATGACAAGTAATTCAAGCCTATTTTCCACTTTTTAGTCTCATACATCTCTTTTTCCAGTTACTTTAGTAGAGGGGTCGACAACTTGTATTCTTGGGTCTGGCATAATAACACCCACTCCATACATTGTTTTGTCATCTGTTTTGAGTTTACCTCAATTATCTTTCAATTTAATTTTAGTCGGCTAGCTTACTCGTGCCCTTAACTGTTGATATCATTCTTTACTGACTATTGCCTATTTCAGGATCTTATGATGAAGAAGATTATTGGTAAAGGACATGAGCCTGGAAGTCTCTATATTCTTGACCTGCAGGTGCCAAGGCCCATTGCTTGTTCTGGAATAGTCACTCCTTTTGAAGAACATTACTGCTTGGTCCATCATTCTCTTCCTTTGCTAAAGAACCTTTGTCCTCAATTTCAGAGTCTGGCATCTTTATATTTTGAGTCTTGTCAGTTTGCTAAACACCATCGTCTTAGTTCAAGTCCTAGAGTGAATAAATGAGCCAATGCTCCTTTTGAATTAGTGCACTGAGATATTTAGGGTTACGTCTGGGTTTCGATATTTTGTTACTTTTGTTGATGATTATTCTCATATGACGTGGTTATACTTAATGAGAAATCATTCTGAACTGTTTTCTCATTTTTGTACCTTCTATGTTGAGATTAAAACTTAATTTCATGTTTTTTGTCCAAACTTTATGAAGAGATAATGCCACAAAATATTTATCATCATCTTTTCAATCTTAAATGATTCATCAAACTTTTTCTGTAAATGCACCATCTCAAATGGGGTGGCTGAGTGAAAGAATATATATATTTTAGAAACTGCTCAAGCCTTATTATTTCAAATGAATGTTGAAATGCCAAAGAGGAGGGTGAATTAGGCCTCTAAATATAATTTCTACACTCAATGAATATAGGCTTCCCAAATCAATCCCGAAAAGGTGATCAATAAAAATAATAAGCAATAAGCAATTCACTATCATAGCGATAATTAAAAGAGACAATGAGAATAAGCAAAATTCAAAAAGATAGAAACATCATTAGGCTATGATATATAAATTCACTATCCAAAAAGAGTTCAACCAATTTATAAGATTAATAGGAAAGTGAATTACAAGTCAAAGATATGCAATATAGTGTTAAAAGATGGCAAGAGACAATAAGTAAGGATTTATAGTAGTTCAACTTCACAAAGTCCACATCCACTACCTATGATCCTCCCTAGGATTTCCAAACTCCACTAAATGTTTGCAATCACACGAAGTTTACACAATTAGATTGGTCTCACACAGCCTAACCTATTCTCAACACACGATAGGTGCACCCAACCTAGGGTTTTACATAAATAACCCCTCAACAAACTTAGAAATGCTAACAACCAATAACTCACCTCAAGAAGATGAGTTTTACACTTTTAGTGCGAATCAATCCCTATTTGGATGGATAATGCAAATTAAAAGCTCTAATTGATCTTTGAGATAAATAAGTGAAATAAAGCTCAATGTGTAAATCTTGAGGAAATCGATGAATTTGCTTAATAGAAGATGTTCATAAGATGAAAACCTCAGAAAGATTTCTCTCACTTTGATAGCTTAGTTTTCCCTTTGTTTGGCTTAAAAAATAAGCATATATAGTATAAAAATAAGTGTATTTTGAAAGAGCCATTGAACTAGCCATTAGACACTATTTTTAAAAAATTCCAACTGCATGGATGCATGCTGCATCCTTGGTACCGTCCTTGCAATTTTTCAACTCTCAAAGCACCTATGAATGAAGGCACGTATGCACCACTTGCATCCATGGTATTATCTGTGGCTTAAGATGAAGCCTAGGATGGTTCATACCATCGGTGGCTTGCGTCCTTGATGACCAAAMTGATAAATGCGAAGCATTTAAGTCTTAAAAAGCAGTTATATGTGAGGCTAGTGTGTTTTAAATCTTATTTAAGATATGAAGGTGATTTTAAAAGAGTTCTAAAAATGTTTTGTGAGCTTTATAACCTTAAAAAAAAAAAATCTCAATGGGATTACTCACCATAATGAATAAAAGCTTATAAAGATTAACTAATTGTGGTTAAACTACTTGTATTCAAGTCTTCAAAAGATTTTGAAGCTTCAACTTCTAACTTCTCCTTGTGAATATGTATACATTGAAGTTCATTTCATTGTATAATCTCATTGATGAATTTCCTAAGTATAAGATAAAACTCTCCCAAAGATCATTAGTGTATTGCAATATTTTGTTATTGTTAAAATAAGAGTTGATTGTAATTAGGCACTTAACCTTAACAATCTGCCCTTTTTGAGATTATATATAAAAAGATTATATATAAAAAAATGTGAGTAAGAAGGAATAAACATACTCCCGCTAAATAGGATAAGGGTAAAAACTTTCACTTCTACCATTTCATTCTCTTTTGTATTTGTACACATAATCTCTCTCCTCCTTGTTGTGCTCATCAAAAGGTTAGAACAAAAGGTTGGAGAAATACAAAAGTGTTGCACGATACCCTTTGAATTGGCAAAATAAGACAACATAGCATATGTGAAATAGGCCAAGAAATGAATAAATACAAATTGAAACGACAATGGGCTAATAAAAATATTTCATTAAAGTAAGAACGCAAACATCAATACCRTCATACCTGAGTTTAATAAAAAAAAATAATGTGATATCAAAACACAGAAAAGCTGAAAACATCAAATGAAACATGGAAATGTCTAAACTATGTATCATCATCAGCAACATCATCATCACGAATAGGGCAGCTCAAGGAAGCGTAACTCATAAAGGCTTGGAGCTGCTCTTGTTGCTTSGAAACATGTGCGCCAAATTCGTCAAGTCGTGCATTGATAGTCAAGACGGAATCATTAACAGATATCTACAAATTCGCATGATTTCGATGAAGTAGGCTAAGTGAAGTGCCAATATGGCGAAGAGCAGACCCATCATTTGTGTAGTTACTCTGAAGTTCATTTCCTTGAGGTGTTAATGGATATCCGTAAATCCTCAAATCCTCAAATTATTAACGGATATCTATAAATCCGCATGCACGGGAGTTATGCCTTCTTCCACATTCATTGCCTCCTCATCCTGATCACTCAAATGGATCTTAGGCAATGTTAGCAAGAACTCCCATCTTGCTTAGATTAGAATGTTTGAAAGATTCGGTAGAAGGTGAGGAAGGAAAAGTATCCAAGGAAGATTAAGATAGAGAAAGAGGAATGTGTGAATGCAACCACAGGGAAGGTTACTACAACTCCTATCCCTAGCTTGCTTCATCTCAAAATATATCATATCGCCTAAATTGAGTTGATGATCTAACACCAGATTGTAGGCAATGAAAATACCACTATAGTTAAGTGGAGTTCCATGGCCTTTTGAAATGAGAATAGAATTCTTGATAATAGAGTACAAGACATGATGAGGATTGGGAAAATTAGAAGAAAYAGATTCTTGGTTATACCTAATCATTTTCCCTTCCAAGAATAACTCACAAAAGCRTCTAAGATCAAAGTTAATCTCAAGCCAAGCATTTTTACTTAGGCCAAGCATTGTAATTAGCTCTAAATCAAGCTCCACCRTTTGGAACATTCAAGGCATCATTAAAAATTTCATGAGTAATAAGCTTGATACCATTGAGTTTGGTATAAGCAAGTACAGGTGATATTGAATGAGGAATTAGCATAAGATTGACAAATCAAAGTAGGATAGATAGCCTCTTGAAGAGTAATAATGTGTTCCCACCCTTGATTTCTAAAACGCTCAATTACCCAACCAAAACCTCAAAAATCATCAATAATTACATTCCTATGAGAAGCAATGATTTGAGATTTACCTATAATGTAGTTATACAAGGTTTCACAAGCTTGATTATTGAATAGAGAGTTTTCCTCAACCTGAGGAGTAGAAGTTCATTCTTGCCCTCCTGGCTTTCGTTTGCCAGTGCTTTTACCAACAAGATGCGTCTTTTTTTTTTTTTTGTTACCATTGATGAAATTTGAAGATGAAGAATGGATTAGGAGAGACTAAGATGAAATTTTGTGAAGAGATTTGGAGTGAAAAAGGAATTGGGTTTAGTGTTGTTAAGAGTTTAGGATGGATAGGAAATGATATAGAGTGTGAATAGCCATTGAATTAAGCTTTAAGAAGCTTTAGTCCCTGCCCTAATCAGGCCCTATGCAACCTGTATCCGTGTAGCATCCGTGAACCCTTGGGATGCTTAAGGACGGAGCTACAAATGAATCAATGCTTTCATGTCTCCTTAGTGATGTGTCCGTGGGTGCTTTTTTCGAACAAAGGCAAAGTTTTCTACCCATAAAAAATTTAATAAATGCAAATGTACAGCATTTAGAATCATCACATAACAAATATCTCAGTCTCACATAAGTCCAAAACATCAAAAAATCAATCTTGAAATGTGAAATTTCCAATAGACGCCTAAGATAGCAAAACGTTCTTTGAGTAAAAGTTTGGTAAAAATATCAGCAATTTGATCATTGGTGCTAATGAATTTCAAGTGAATATCTCTGTTAGCCAGATGTTTTCTAAGAAAATGATGTTTGATTTCAATGTGTTTGGTACGAGAATGTTGGATGGGAGTTTTGGTGAGATTGATAGCACTAGTGTTATCACAAAGACTAGGTAAGTCTTTGAACTTTAGACCATAGTCAAGAAGGGTATGTTTCCCAAAGAATTTGGGCACAATAACTACCCGTTGCTATATTATTTGGCTTCCACTTTTGAAAGAGAAACACAAGCTTGTTTCTTACTATAGCATGAAACTAGTGAGTATCCTAGGAAATGATAATTGCCACCAGTACTTTTACGTTCAACTTTACATCCGATATAGTATGCATTAGTGTATCCTACCAATTCTAAATTCTCGATTCTAGGATAAATGGCACAAAGATGAGATTCTTGAAATCAAATATGCAAACATGCGACAAAACACAATATTAGGTCTGCTAGCCTTCAAATATAGTAAACTACTAATCATGCCTCCATAAAGAAATTCATTTACAGACTTACCCTTTTCATCTTTATCAAGTTTCAAAGTGGTGTTACATAGTGTATCTATCTCTTTAGCATCTAGCATACCAAATCTCTTAAGCAATTCTTTAGCATACTTGGATTGATTTATAAGGGCCTTCATTAGTCTGGTTGATTGCATGCCCAAAAGAAGTTAAGTTCACTCATCAATGCTCATCTTAAGTTCATTTTTCATAAATTTAGAAAACTCACTACATAAGCATTCTTTTGTAGCACTAGAAATAATGTCATCCACATAGATTTGCACAAAGTAGAATATCGTTATGGTCATGTATTTTGATAATCAAGGTAGTGTCTACTCTTCTCTAGAGAAACCATTTTCTAATAGAAATCCACTAAGTCTCTCATACCAAGCCGTAGGTACTTTTTTTAAACCATATAAACCTTTGGTCAATTTCAACACATGGTTTGGAAATTTCTCATGAATAAAACTCAGAGGTTGTTCCACATAGTTTCTATCGTATCTCGGTTTATACTAACTCAAATTAGGCAAAATTAGTCTCACAATACTCCTTAAAACAGTAGGATATCAATCACATATGATATGAAAAAATCCAACACAAGAATAAACCAGAAACATCCCAAGACAGTGAGCACAATCACAAATCCTAGATTTTGTCTAGTAATTTTGTAAAACCCACATGTCATGATTCACCAAGGCTATGACCATGGTTTTTAGATTGTTTTAAGCATAAGAAGAAGTAATAAAACATATCATTCTCGAACCCATATTTCAAAAGTCATCCTAAAAAAATAGGTCCGAAAAAAAGCATACCAAAAACTGTTTCCATCATTTTCCAGCAATAAGGTATATATCAAGTTTTCTTATCCTATTCCCAACATAATCATGCTATTCAAAAGCCAACATAACTCTTGTAATCACATAGTYAGTAGGCCTGCTCATATACCATAGAAAACCATCTTAATAAGGGATGCTATTTCATCCATGATCTTAGCAATTTCTCAACCATAATCAAGCATCAAACATCTAGCATATAAACTCACATAATACTATCCATAACTTAATTTATCTAAAGTTGTTAAAGCTGTAAAACACTTTCACATTCTTAGCTATAAAAGACATAGATGAACCAACCTTGAAAGGGAGTAAAAAGTGTAGTGAAAGGGGTCTTGAAGGTGCTCTAAGTGGACTGTCCATAGAGTTGATCATCATGGAACAAGAAGAATAAAGGTTTGGTTATGTCAGCTGTTTCATAGAGGAGAAGAACAAACCAAAAGAAGCAAATTTTACCTTGTGAAGAACAAGAGCAAAGCTGCTGGTGGAACAAGGGGGAGCAAGGTTGGAGCAAACCTGAGAAAAAGAGAGAGAACTTCAACCGAGAGAGAGAGAGAGAGAGAGAGAGAGAGAAAGTTTGAGAGGTGTGTGCATTCTTGCAGAAATGAAATAGAGAGAAAAGAGAGAAGGGAGGCTAGCCAAAGGAGGGGTTTTATAGAGGTTAGGACTTAATTTTCCTTCAAGAAAAAGGAGGAAGAAAAGCTTATAAAATAAGCTTGTAAAATCTTCTTTAATAAGAGTTGAGATGGCTTCTTTAAGAAGCTCAAGCAAAAATTAGATTTTTGAGGGAAATTGCAGCCATAATTTTGGCCAAGGAGAGGAAAAAGAAGAAAGAAAAAGAAAAGGAGAAAAAAATTCAAAATGGGTAGTAGGTTGGTCAAAGGTCACATGGGCAAGGGTAGATTTATTAGTCCATTTACAGGCACCATATGCATGCATGGTAAATGTCCTAGCATTCTATGCATTGGCTAATTTGAAATAAAGGGAATTYTAGTAATTACGCTAGGGCTATGAATATAATAATATATCTGATGGACACACTTCCCATGATATGCTTGGATGTTTTGCATGTAATAAAAAGTTTCTACTGCTCGGGTTAAAATAAAGTGGATAATACATGTATAAGAAACTAGATAAAATAATCCTAAATTATTTACCGTAAATTTCTAATTTCTGAATGCATGCTATACTACAAAACCCTAAATAATTATTTAGAAGTCGGTAATGCATGGGGTTTTACATCCTCCCCCACTAATGGAAATTTCGTCTTCAAAATTTTTCCCGCACCTGCGAGTAATTTGGGGCATTTCTGTCGTATGTAATCCTCGGTCTCCCAAGTTGCCTCCTTGGTCCCATGATGTTCCTATTGAAACCAGACAAGCCGAATTTCCTTATTTCGCAGCTTCTTAACACTGGTCTCCTATATCCACACTGGTMTTTCCTCGTTCAACAGATTAGGGTGCAATTTGACTGCTGCCTAAATGGCTTTCTTATTTCATCCACACTGGTATTTCCTCGTTCATCTTAGTCCAAATGACCAGATTTCATCAGGTGATCTACTACTACCCAAATGGCTTTCTTATTTCCTCGAGTGTTAGGTGAACTCGTCATGGAGTCCATGGTCACACATTCCCACTTCCATCRTGGTACAAGGAGAGGTTGGAGTAATCTTCCCGCTAGCTGGTGTTCTGCTTTCACCTTTTGGCATGCCAGGCATGTTGACGTGTATTACACAATCTCTCTTCATGTAACTCCAATAGAAATTTTATCTAAGATCGTGATACATCTTGTTACTCCAATAGATTGTTACCTACTTTGACAGGCTTCATCTAGAATAATTTTCTTCAATTTAGCATGGTCGGGTACACATATCCAGTTYTGGAAGTGTAATGTTCCTTCTTGATCAGTTTTGAAGTCAGATAAACTTCCAGTCTGCATTTTCTCTTTCAAATTTGTCATGCTCCTATACTTCTTTAATCTGTTGTCTCAAAATGGAGGTTAGGCTGATAATGGCCAAGAGAATCACCTTATTCCTTACTTCAGCCTTAACCATTACCACAGGCTCCAAATCTATCACATCGTGAAGCCATATCATTGACAGTTTTACCTTCCTACTCAAGGCATCTGCGACCATGTTTGCTTTTCTGGGGTGATAGTTGATTGGACACGAGTRTTCATCAAGAAATTCTATCCATTTCCTTTGCCTCATGTTTAAATCTTTCTGTGAGAATAGGTACTTGAGGCACTTATGATTCGTGAATGTTTCATACTCTGCTCCATACAGATAATGCCTTCACACCTTATTTCTATCAATCAAGCTCAAAATGCAGGTACTGAAAGCAATCTACTTGTCAAGCAATTTGTTAGATCTCTTAAAGGTGATACTTTTAATTGGTATACAAATATTACTTCTGGATCAATTGATAGTTGGAGTCAACTTAAGCAAGAATTCCCGAATYGATTTTACAGCACTCAAAGAACTGTTAGCATTCTTGAATTAAGCCGAAGTTGACAGTGCAATAATGAACCTGTCATGGAATTTATCAATTGATGGAGAACTTCGAGTAAAAATTGTAGAGACCAACTTTGATACTTCTTCGACTAAGTTATGTATTCAAAACATGCAATGTGTTCTTCAATATACCCTTAAAGGAACTCAACCGAAAACTTTTGAGAATTAACTACCTGTGCCCATGATATGGAAATAAATATCTTCGTCAATCAAAATCAAGGAATTCATGTCAAAGAGTCAACTAAAATTTGAGAAGAAASTAGAATTTCAAAGTGGGGGTAACTTTTTCTCAGAATTTGAAGCCAAAGATTCAACCTCAACAAAAAATTCAAGATGCTCCTTAGTGTACGAGCCTAAACTGCAAGCTACTTCTTGATAAGAGTTAAAACTATCTGAATGCCTTAAAAAAAAAAAAGCAAAATCAAGATGCTCCTTAGTACATGAGCCTAAACTGCATGTTACTCCTTGATAAGAGTTAAAACTATCTATAAAACTTTAAATTGCTCTCTGATTGCACGAGTTTTAACTGCAAGTTAAAATTATATAAAGATGAACTACGTTTGACTTGATTCCTTCTTCGGGTAYGTAGGCAGCTTAGAAAAACATCTAAGTGTAGTTATCTCTTCAATAATATATAATTTTCTTCACTTCTTACAGTATAGTCAAATGTTTAATAGATCATTCAAAGTCGAAGTCCCGCAATGGTTGAAATTGAGATCCTCCTACAGAAAATTAGGACCTCAAAGAAATTCAAGGCTTAAAGTTGAAGCCTTCAAAGTCAATGCCCTTCATAGTAATGGTGTAAATCGACCCTCCTCCTACTGAAAATTGGGATCTCGAAGAAATTCAAGGCTTAAGGCCGAAGCCTTCAAAATTGATGTCCTTAGTAGCGATGGTGTGAAACGGACCCTCCTCCCTCCAAGTTGGTRGTCCATGGCGTAAAATTGAAGCATCTCCTTGCTCTAGGTTATTTGTGGCTGGCTTGAAATTGAAGCCCCTCCTTAGTATCTAGCTTGAAATCAAAGCCCTTCATTGGCATCGTTGACTTGCAATAGGRCATTTCTCTTTATCTCGAAGTCGATACTTCAAAAACTTGATCTTACCTAAGCGAGAGTTCCCAAAAAATAAAAAAAATTCAAAGTTGCACAACATTCAAATGAGTAGATCAAAGAAAAGTGAGTATTATGATTTGAAAAAAAATTAAAAGAGCTAAGCCCAAGTAAGTATGGGACAAACAAAAGATTTAAAAAAAAAATCAAAAARGGRCGAGTCCATGAAGCATTATGCCTGGCCCAAACCAAACAAAGAAAGCTGGGCCTTGACTTTTGCAAAACTGACCCAATCGAAGCATCAAAAAGAGCTAGCCCATCAAGCTCATGGCCCAATGGAAAAAAGTAAAAAAGGAATCACTATCAAATGCAGTTGTGCCTAACCTTGTTGCTTCAGATTTAATTCATGACCAAGCTGAGGATAGCTGCATGTCCGAGTCATCAAAAAATGTTTGTTAGTGCTACTATTGAAAGTAACCAATCAAAACCTGATGTGTCAGGGAGACAAGAACAAGAAGCAATCTGGTAGGGGGAGTCTAAACAAAATAACCATGGTACTAAGACATYCTTAAAATCTTCTAGCTTCTAGATTTTAGTGGTTGCACACAAGAAAGATCATTGGAAGTTGAGGAGAGAAAGCTTGAAGGATCTGCTGCTCTTATGATATTGATTATCTTGTTGCAAGATCTAATTCTGTGCTGGATGATGGTAATGGTGAAATGGTCAGTTTAGCTATTGGTAAAATTGATGAGGATGTGATAGCATTAGCTGGGTTCTTCTTTAAACAAGCCTAATAGTTTAGATATATTTCTTGTGAAGTTTGGAACCATCTCCAACAATAATTTGGAGCAAGTATCTTCAGATGACATACACAATGGAAGAACGGGAAAACAAAAGCAGAAGGCAAAAAAATCTTGGTGGCCACCGTTGCAACAACTCACCTCTACTTGCAGGGCTCATTAGAAATAGAAGGTAGAAAGTTCCATCGTCGCCGCTTGCTGCTCTCCACTGTCTTTGCCGCTTGCGAGCCACCACCATGGCCACTGAAAGACAAAAGGTAGAGGTTCCAGTGCCATCTGCCATCGCTGAGAAATAGGTCATTTTAGACTGCAAAAGAAATTACAAAAATGGCAAAAGAGCATTAATAGCTTGTTGGAGAAAATTATGATTGCTACAAAAATATAAATAAATTGAATATAACTGAAAAGTAATTTAATAAAATAATATAAAGAAATTAATTAAACTAAACTGCTTTAGACTACTTAAAAATGTCAATCCTATCTGCATATGATAAACTTTGTGGTTTAATTTTTTTATGGTCATAAAAGATACTCTAAATAAGGTTTTACGGATTTACGTCTAACTAAGTCGAGTAATTATTTTTACAAAAAAGATAAGGTACTTTTGGAGGCAAAAAATTGGGGATTCGTAGCGAATATAATTTTCTTTTATTGATATAGAACCAAAGAAAATATATATACTATTTTGACAATTAGAGACATAATGATATTCGATCTAAGCTCTCCCACCTGCATATACAATAAGATTCTCATCAGTATCTCAAATTCATTGGAGTGGGCATCGATATTAAATCTCATCATAGTTTGATTCTAATCTCGTCATTATCATGAAGTTACTAACTTCTTCATTCTGGAACATTGTGCGATTTCCGTGCAATTTCATCTTTGTTCACTTGCTTAAAATAAATCAAGAGAAACTAAGAAAATAAAATATTGATTGTCAGGCCAATATGAGAAATAAGATAGAGAGAGATTGATACTGAGAATTATTTTAAAATACAAATGGAAATGAAATTATAGAGAAATAGAGAGAGAGAGAGAGAGAGAGAGAGAAAGGATCAGGTCATTTAAGACTACAATGGAAATCAGAGAGATGGTGAAAGAGCGCTATACTTCTGTTGGAGAAAAGAAATGAATGCTATAGAAATAAAAACAAATTATATATAATTGAAAAGTAATTTAATGAAATCATACTAAACACTAAATGGAACTTGTTTAGTATGCTTAAAAATGCAAATCCTATCCGCAAATGATAAACTTTGTGTGTTAATTTTACTATGGTCCTAAAAAGGACTCTAAATAAGATTTTACAAATTTACATTTAACTAATTAAGTCGATTAGTTATTCTTACGAAAAAGATAGAGTACTTTCTGAGGCAAAGAATAGGTGATTTGTAGCAAATATACTTATTTCTATATTGATATATAACAAAAGAAAATATCTACCACTTTGAATATGAGAAACATAGTGATAGTTGATCTAAGTTCTCCCATCTGCATAGAATATAAGTTTCACATGCAGAATCTTTGAATTGTCAAACTGGACATCCGCATTCAATCCCAACATAGTTTGATTCTAACTCACTCACCATCATGAAGGTACTAACTTTTTCAGTCGTTAATATTTTGCAATCCCCGTGCAATTTTTATCTTTGTCCCCTTGATTATTAAACATGAGGAGAAAATAAGACTAACAAATACTTGTTGAAAAACCAATATGAGAACTAGGATAGAGAGAGATTGAAATTGAGAACTATTTTAGAAAAAAATGGAAATGAAATTATATGATATATATATA
>MEJB01000022.1:3376795-3390072 GCA_001752375.1 Rhazya stricta
CCCTCCGGCTTTCCGGTAGGCCCGCAACTTACGTCGCCGACGGCAGCTATAGAACAGTAGGCCCAAGATCGGACGCCTGGTCTGCTTCGGTGCTCTTGTGGTCCTGTAAGGTTTCCTCCTCTTGTTTTTCTTCTGGAGGCGCGAGGACAATTCGTCGCCGCAGTGCAGTAGAAGATACAGCGGGCGCAGCTCTGGTTGTCGCAGAGTACCGATGTGCGAGAGTCGACAGCACTGACGTATTCAACATCCAAGCAGCGTTGCGGCGGCGCCGTCTGGCGCTTTTTGTCAAACGAAAACGCCCTCTGCAAGAAGCTGGGGACGACAGCCAATCGACGGCGGCGATCTGGCGGCAGCGCGCGTCTCGCGCAGGATCCGATCACGTCGAACTCACCGCGAGCCGACAATCATACTTCATGCGGTTGCTAATCGCTTAGATCCTGTGGGGTTCGTGGCTCGACAAAGGAAGAGAACGGAAGGGAAAGAATGTAAATCGCGCGCTGTCACCGTGAAGCAGCGTCGACGATTTCCGTCATCACAAGGGTCCGCTGAACGAGGAACGCTGCGCAAACGAGAGGATACGACTTATCGGAACGAGGGAGCAGTGTTGGTCGCGTAGAGAGGGAGTAGCAGCGGCGACAGCGGCGGCAGAAAAGGGAAGGAAATGGACGGTTGATTAGCAGAAGTTGGAGGTTACGGCGCGGCGGCGAGGACGACAACGAGGCGAAGAAGACGAAGAAGCAACCCGATTTTTAGGGTTTTCTGCCCTCTCTCTCTCTCTTTTTTTCCTTACTATTATTATTATTATTATTAAATTATTATTAACATTTACTTATTTTATTTTGTTTTATTTTATTTTTAAATCGCAACTTGACCCATTGGAATTTATTATTCAGATTTAATCAAAACCCGTAATTTACATATAATGGTTTCATTTCCGTTAAAGGTTCAACTTTCGGCTAACCGATTAAATAGACTTATAAGCCAAACCGTTAGCCACCGATTACATGTCCAATCTAGCTGGCACATATTTTACATAAAATCAACGGATTTAGTAAAGGAAAATTCGGGGTGTTACATTTAGAGATTTATATCTAACAACCTAAGTCGAGTAATTATTTTTACATAAAAGATAAAGTACTTTTTCAGGCAAAAAATTGGAGAGTCGTAGCGAATTTAATTTTCCTTTACTGATGCAGAACAAAAGAAAATATATATACAATTTTGACAATTAAAGACACAGTGATAGTCGATCTAAGGTCTCCCACTATCATATACATTAAGATTCCCATTAGTATATCAGATTCGTCGAAGTGGGCATCAACATTCAATCTCATCATAGTTTCATTCTAATCTCCTCATGATCATGAAGTTACGTCTTCAGTTGTGAACATTGTGTGATTCCCATGAAATTTCATCTTTGTTCGCTTGCTTAAAATAAATCAAGAGAAACTAAGAAATAAAATATTCACTTTCAGGTCAATATGAGAAATAAGAGAGAGAGAGTTTGATATTGAGAAATATTTTAGAATAAAAATTGAAATGAAATTGTTTAGAGAGAGAGAGAGAGAGAGAGAGAGAGAGAGAGAGAGATAGAGTTTGGTCATTGAGACTACAATCGAAATTAGGGAGATGGTGAAAAAGCCTTAAACTTCTGTTGGAGAAAAGAAATGAATGTTATGAAAACAAAAACAAATTGTATATAATTTAAAAATGATTTAATGAAATAATATAAAGAAATTAAATATTAWATCAAACATCTTTAGACGACTTAAAAATGTGAACCCTATCGTAAATGATAAACTTTGTGTGTTAATTTTATTATGGTCATAAAAAAAGATTCTAAATAAGGTGTTATAGATTTACATCTAACTAATTAAGTCAAGTAATTATTTTTAGGAAAGAGTTAAGGAAACTTTCAGGCAAAAAATAGGTGACTTATGGTTAATATAATTTTTCTACCTTCCATAACCCAAAAAATTATGCCATTTTGACAATAAGAGACAGTGATAGCCTATATAAGTTCTTTCATTTGCATACACACTAAGATTTTCATCAACATCTCATAATCGTCGGCATCTGCAATCAATCTCATCATAGTCTGTTTCTAATCTCCTCATCATCRTGAAGTTACTATAATTTCTGTCTTTGTGCGATCCCCGTGCAATTTAATCTTTATCCCTTGATTACTAAAAATTTGGAGAAAAAAGAAAAACAAATACTTGTAGAAAGATCACTATGAGAAATAAGATAGAGCAAGATTAAAAGTGAGAACTAGTTAATGCTACGGAATCATAAATAAATTGAATATAATTGAAAAGTAATATAAAGAAATTAAATATTAAACTAAACTTCTTTAGACTACTTAAAAATGTGAATCCTATCTGCAAATAATAAACTTTATGGGTTAATTTTATTATGGTCATAGAAGAGACTCTAAATAAGGTGTGACAGGTTTACAACAAACTTAGTTGAGTAATTAGTTTTATGAAAAAGATAAAGTACTTTTTTGAGGCAAAAAAATGAGACTCGTAGCAAATATAATTTTTCTCTATTGATACAGAACCAAAGAAATATATATATATATATATAATTAGAGACACATGGATAATAGATCTAAGTTTTCTCACCTGCATATATACTAAGATTCCCATTAGTATCTCATATTCGTCGAAGTGGGCATCGGCATTCAATCTCATCATAGCTTGATTCTAACCTCCTCATTATCATTAAGTTACTAACTTCTTCAGTCTTAAACATTGTGAGATTCTCGTGCAATTTCATCTTTGTTCGCTCGCTTAAAATAAATCAAGAGAAACTAAGAAAACAAAATATTCATTTTCAGGTCAATATAAGAAATAAGATAGAAAGAGGTCGATACTAAGAACTCTTTTAGAATAAAAATGGAAATGAAATTATTTAAAGAGAAAGAGAGAGAATTAGGTCGTTTGAGACGACCATGGAAATAAATGAATTGTATATTATTCACAAGTAATTTAAGGAAATAATATAAGAAATTAAATATTAAAACAAACTTCTCTAGATGACTTAAAAATGTGAACCTATCGTAAAAAACTTTGTGTTAAATTTATTATGGTTATCAAAAAAAGATTTTAAATAAGAATAAGTCGAGTAATTATTTTTATGAAAACGTTAAGGTACTTTTTCAGGCAAAAAATAGGTGACTTGTAACTAATATAATTTCTCCACGTTCATACATAACCAAACAAAATATATACCATTTTGACAATAAGAGACACATTGATAGCCTCTCATTTGCGTACACTATGATTCCCATCAACATCTTATAATTGTCGAAGTGGRCGTCCACAATCAATCTCATCATAGTTTGTTTCTAACTTCCTCTTCATCATGAAGTTACTATAATTTCTGTTGCAAACATTGTGCGATCTATCTACAATTTAATCTTTTTCCCTTTATTAACTAAAAATCAAGAGAAAGTAAGAATAGCAAATACTTGTAGTAAGATCAATATGAGAAATAGCATAGAGAGAGATTGAATCTGGAAACTACTCTACAACAAAATYGAAAGTGAAATCAGTTAGAGAYGAAGTGCAGAGAGAATTTTATGTTTTGGGACTATAAAGGAAATTACAAAGATTGTAAAAGAGCGTTAAATAGCTATTGTGGAGAAGAAGTAAATGCTACGGAATGGAAAATAACTTGTATATAATTGAAAAGTAATTTAAATAAACAATATAAAGAACTTAAATACTAAACCGAACATCTTTAAACTACTAAAAAATGAAAATCTGATCTGAAAATGATAAACTTCGTGTGTTATTATAATTACGATCATAAAAAGATCACTAAATGAGGTTTTACCAATTTATGTCTAACAAATGAAGTCAAGGAATTATTTTTACGAAAATGACAAAGTAGTTTTTGAACCAAAAAATAGGTGACTCGAAGCGAATATAATTTTCCTATATTGATATATAACCCAAGAAAATATATACCATTTCGACAATAAGAGACACAATGATAGCCAACCTAAGTTCTCCCATCTAGATCAGCATCTCCAAATTGTCAAAGTGGACATGCGCGTTCAATCACAACATAGTTTATTTTTAACACCCTTATCATCATGAAATTACTAACTTCTTTAGTTGTGAACATTGTTCGATTTTGGTGAAATTTCATCTCTGTTCCCTTGCTTAAAATAAATCAAGACAAACTAAGAATAGCAAATATTTTTTGTTTGATCAATATCATAAATAAGATAGAGAGAGATTGAAACTGAGAATTAGTTTAGAAAAAAGGAAATGAAATTATTGAAAGAGAAAAAGAGAGAGAGAGAGAGAGAGAGAGAGAATAAGGTGATTGAGACTGCTAAGGAAATTACAAAGATGGTAAAAGAGTGCTAAAGTCTGTTGGAGAAAAGAAATGAATGCTATCTAAATGAAAATAAATTGTATATAATTGAAAAGTAATTTAAAGAAATAATATAAAGAATTAAAATCTTAAATGGAACGTCTTTAGTCTACTTAAAAATGCAAATCCTAGCCACAAATGATAAACTTTGTGTGTTAATTTTATTATGGTCATAAAAGAGACTCTAAATAAGGTTTTACAGATTTACATCTAACTAATTAAGTGGAGTAATTATTTCTACAGAAACGATAAAGTACTTTTTGAGGCAAAGAGTAGGTGACTCATTGTGAATATAATTTTTCCTATATTGATATACAACCAAAGAAAATATCTACCAATTGGCAATAAGAGACATAATGATAGCCTATCTAAGTTCTTACATCTGCATATGCTCTAAGATTCCCATCAGTATCTCTAAATTGTCAAAGTAGACATCGAAATTCAATTACCACGACATAGTTTTATTCTAACCTCCTTATTATCATGAAGTTACTAACTTCTTCAGTTGTGAACATTGTGCAATTCCCTTGCAATTTCATCTTTATTCCCTTGCTGAAAATAAATCAAAAGAAACTAAGAATAGCAAATATTTGTTGTAAGATCAATATAAGAAATAAGATAGAGTGAGATTGAAACTGAGAACTACTTTAGAAGAAAAATGGAAATAAAATTATTTAGAGAGAGAGAGAGTAGGTCATTTTAGACCACAAAGGAAATTACAAAAATGGYGAATATAATGACGCATATTTTTACTTGGTCTCGACTATAGAAATACGCGATTATGAGATTATAGAAACCGAGTTGGATAATTAGAGTATCTGGAAGAATGAGACAATTATTTAGCTATGATTAGTCTAAATTAAGGAATTAGATTAGATTAGACTCATGAATCCGAGCATTTCCTTGTTTAAACAGAAAATCTCAAATTTGAAACTTACCTAATTCCTGAAAAGAAAAATTTCTCAATTATCTATATGAGCTTGACCTAATTTTAAGATGTTCAATTTTGAACTCTAACACCATCCTATGTGTGCATGCTCTTGCTTGCATTCTTCTTTTATTCCATTTCACTTAGATTCTATTATTCTACATAAAAACAAAAGAGCATGCAAGTTTTGTCTTGAAGCTCTTGATTTGAAACGCTTCTTGCATTCTCTCTTTCTCCCATAACCGAGTCCCTTTGTCTACGGTTGCATGTGGTTTTGTTCTCTTGCTAGAATCCAAATCACATGCATGCTTTTTATTGGTTTCCATTCGTTTATTGAATTTTCTCTTTTGATCTTCTATTTTGGCCTTAGTCAAGTCCCTATTCTAATTCCTTTAATTCTATTTTAATTTAAAAAGCTTCCTATTGAAACTTTTATTGGTTCCTGAATGCCAAGTAAATGATTTCCTTTGCTTGAAGAAAAATAAATCTCCTCTCAAAGCAATTCATTCTCTATTTAAAGACCTCCTAGCCGGCTACCAGTTATTCTTTCCTTTAGCAAATTCTAAAACACTCAACTCACTTCACCCTCTCTCTTCTCCCTCCTAGCACTACCCTTTCACTATCCTAACTCGATCGGTAGCTACCTTTCCTCCACCCTCCTCTGGCAACTCCTAGCTCATCACTAATGTAAAGTATTCTACTTCTTTTAGACTTCATTTTTCTTCCTTCTTCTTGCTATCTTGACTRAACTGGCCACATCTCTATTCCATCTTTGTTCACTCGTGGAGATTTTTCAAGAACCTACACAAGACTGCATCTTTTCTTTATCTTTCAAGGTTAGCAGATGATACAGCCCCATTTTACATTATATTTATGCTTTCCTTAAGTCGTTTCTTGTCGAAATTTATATGATTTACCTTGCATTACACTAATTTTGGGTTGGAATAATTAAATGTACACTTTTCATCTTAAATGCAAGAAAAGGGCAAAAGTCGATTGTAGAAGAGCTTAAAGAGGTCAAAAAATGAATTCAGAGAAGTTTGCATTCAAAACGCAATTTCCATAAGCTGAAAATCGTGAAAAATTCACCAAGTACGGAGTGCACCCAATTAGGCACCGGTTCGTGGACAATTTAATGCTCTACTTCTTTCAAACAATGGCAGTTTAAGCTAAATCAAGTGCCAGTCGAGTTCTTTATAGGTTTTTTTTTAATTCTTCTATAAATAGTGCATCTTATGGTCATTTTTGTAGATTTTTGGTGGCTTGAAACACTATTTTTTCATAGTTTTAGAGTAGTTTTAAAAAGAGGAACTTGAAGGAAGCCACTGGAAAGATTGAAGACTTATATTCAACCAAGATTGCTTAAGGATTTGTTCATTAAATCAGTTATTTCTTCTCTAAACTTTGGTTGTAACATATTTATTATACTTTCTTGGTGGATTTCATGAGTTTCATAGGCTAAACATTTTGTGTTGGTTAGGTTATTTGAGAAGATGATTTCTTTGTAATGGGTGTGCCTTTATTGATACCAATCTAGTTGATTTATTTATTGTCATTTTAGCTTTCTTAATACTTTTTGTGGATTAGTGTAATACCCAAGAATTAATTTTTCATTTTCATGCTTTTTTTTTATGACCATAAAACTTATATGCCAATTTACTGATTTATTTATTAGCATGAATTTTTGGTGTTTTGGTTATTTTGCAGCGGAAGGACTTGAAGGCCCTAATGCCTGATGTGCCAATTAGTATTTAAATAATTCATTTATGTTATTATTATTTATTTGTGAATTAATGTGGAACTTATTATACTATTTAAATTAGAGTTTTTAATTACTAAGATTAGGCGTGACACATTAGAGCTCATCGTCCTTTTCTTATTCGAGACCTAGCTTGATTAATGTTTGCTATTGGCCCAAAGTGAAGCCTTGTAGACTTTAGTTTGTATTGGGCTTCGATGGTTTTGGGATAAGGAGGCCCAAAAGGGAGATCGTTTAGGGCCTAATTTTTTTTTTAAAAAAAAGGGGAAATTAGGGTTTTTAGTTGCCACTTAAAGAAAAATGAAATGAAATGAAACCCTAAGTTTTGTAACCTAACCTAACGCGACCACCCCCTCTTCTCCCAAAACCCTCCCGCGACCACCACCCCTTTTCTTCCCCCTGCTGATGCCTCACCGATCGCCGCCGGTCCGTTTCTAGTTCTCATTCTGATTTTCTAGTTTTTTCCATGCTTGAGATCACCCAGATCCACATCAGGTTACTGATCTACTCATTTATGCTCTTCGTCTCATCTCCTCCTTTGCTCGCAAGGATCACTGCTTGCCCCGATTTGTAGTTGTTGAGCCATCCACATCGTTCAAGTCGGACTGGTGCACGTTGCTGGTCCACCATTTCTGCCCAGATCYAAGCTCAACCCGTCCTCCTTGCTCGTCCAAATTCGCTCAAGATAGCTATATCCCTTGATTAGATCTGGATCTTTTACTCACCGACCACACTTGCCCAYGTCGRTGCTTAAGAACGTCGCCTATTTGCACCAGAATATGCACGCATCATCTGCTACACGCGATGACCAGAAAAGTGAAGTTCAGATCTAGATATCTGCTTCGTTTGACGGATCCTGTTGCTGTTGTTGTTCACCGGTCGCATCGCTCATCGGACTAACTAGGCTAGTCATCGRTTTTCGATCAACCAGTYGTYAGAAGACTGATCCAAAACATAGTTTYTGCAAAATAATTTGCTAGAGTTGACTAGGCGCCGTGAACTCTTAGTCGAGCGCACGCAGTCTGTTCATGGCCAAGCCACTGCGTGCTGCCCATTCGCACGCCCARGGTGCAATGTAGCTCCATACACTACACTTAGGATTTGTCGTATTAAAGGTGAAACCATTATTTCTTCAATTTTATTAATCAAATGATTCATAYAATTGCGTTCTGTATTGATAATTGTGGAAATCACATATTATGTCTATACATGATTTAATGTGGTATTTAAATTAGTATAGGGAGTATGTTTTTAGGAATGTATTGTGATTATGATTATCATTGTCATTGTTAGGGAAAGTTGAGAGCCATGAAATAATTTGTAACTTTGGGGATCTTACTATTTTCTATGTGAAAATTTAAATACGGGTTTATATGGGTTAATCACGCTCGTATGATAAATGACGAATATTTTAAAATTGAACAGTCATGTAAAATGAATATTCTTTTTGTAATAAAAATTAGGATATTTTTTGGCACATTGACATTGTGGGCAACAAAGGGATTCCGCTTTGCATTTAAAGTAAAATTGTTATGTTAAGGACTTCAGGTAAGTAAACTCCATTCCTTTCCCTCATACRAACTTYTGTTTCGCATGTAATACGATATGTGATAATTGTTCTAGTTTGTTGGTTATTATGTGATCATGTTGGATTAAATTTGCGACTATACAATCTATTACCTATTAGAACTTTGATTCTATTGTTATTAAATAAACATGCATCTCATTATCATGATGTATCTTCCTTAGRGAAAGTTTGCATGTTCATGGTATCGATAAGGGAAATGTGTTAAAGGATATGGACTGGAAATAGAATTTTAAACGATAATGAATTTTGAAAGTTATGAAATGGAAAGAGAGTGTAAACCTAAGCCATGAAAGGTTTGAGTGGGAAATGGGGCGCGASGGACCGTCACACCTGACTTAACCCTCTTTGTAGAATGGAAATGAAAGTAAAATGCACCTTTGATGAGGTGAAAGTAAAAGGAAATGTTAATGAATTTTTAACTGCATGAAAGTTCTACCGCTAGAAAATTTATCTGGTTCCAAATAATAATTACCCGCTGAACAGCTTAATGGCTAAGCGATACACCAATTGAGCTCATGTTAGAAATGAAAAACTTTAGAGAATTTAGACGAAACGAATTTTGAAACTTACAACTAATAACGCATGTCATATGCATTCATGCATAGGAATTTACTTATTGAGTTTTGTAGCTCACCCCATTCCCCTCATTTTGCATTTCAGATGATGAGTAGCCAGATGGTGCGTGGAGGTCGCTTGCTCACAGGCTCTATACTCGAGTGTTTCATTTTGAATAAATTTTGTTGAATAATGGGGATGGTTGAATATAATAACTTCATGATCCGTTTGTTTATTTAGTGATTTATTTATTTATTCTTTTATTCTTTCAAGTTTCCATTGAATTTCAAATATATGTCTATTTAGTTGGTAAATGATGCTTTGGGATGGAAGTTATTTCATACGAGTATTTGAGGTATTTTTTTATTCTATGAGATGGAATTTTGGTTGTGGTTGGTTGTTGTTTGCTATTGTATATAGGGGAAAATTATAGAGGAAACTCTGCCAAAATGTTTGCAAATCTTCATATTACAATAACTAAAATTTTTATTTTACCAATTCTTGCAATCTATATACAGGTAAAATTAGTAACATTCCTGGGTTAAAATTTTTATTTTACCAATTCTTGCAATCTATATACAGGTAAAATTAGTAACATTCCTGGGTTAGGACAATTTTTAATCTGGGGATGTTACAATTAGCTACCTAAAAATCGAATTTATAGTCAATTCAGATGAACCAGAAGGTGAACTAATTGATTAGGACTTAGGTAATGATGACCCATTAGTATTGAACCGATTAGGGATAGAATTGGTTCATTTTGGGTGATTTCTAATAGTAATTAACCGTGGTTAGCAAAATCAAGGAATTTCTTAGCAATTTGGATTAATCTAATTCATATAGAGATATGGTTTTAGTTAATTGGAATCAGGGATTTTGTGCCAAGGGATTGGATAAAACCTAAATTAAGAATTCCTATTAACAATTAGATTAGATATGGGAAATAGGGTGATTAAGGTGCGATTAATTAGCTCATTATAGGAAAGATTTGGATCAATACCCCAACCAACCTCTTTTATCACATTAGATCTTTTCATATTTAGGCAATTGAACTTCATAATTGAACCTTTTAGATTACTCATTCATTTCTAGTTATTAGTCTAATTCAATCACATTCGATAGGTTTAAATTAGGRAAATTCAGTAATTTTGGCAGTTGATTAGAAACCGTTGTGGGATTGACCTCTTGATTCACTTGCTATACATTTTTGACACTAGTATACTTGTTAGGATAAGAATGAATCAAGTATTTGAGCATCAAGTTTTTGGCACCGTTTCTGGGGATTTTTTATTGATATCATATAATTGTTGAATTTYCTTAAGATTAGACCATTTTCTTTGTTTTTTTTTTTTTGTTTTTATTTGTTCTTACTTGATGGGTATTTTGATTTGAATTATGTGCTTTCCTTGTCTTGATGTAGATCTTCGAGCATTCCTTTAGAGACAAATAGCAAGGATCTTGATACTATTCTTGGAGACAATAGGGAGAGACATTAGAGAGGGAAAGACCAAGGTAGGAGAAAGTGTAATTGTTGATTTGGTGGATAATAGTCAAACTAAGGAGAATTGGAGTTTGATAAGTCTAAGAATATGGAGAAACAAGGAATGAGAAGAGGGTTAAAACCCTTAGGGATTATGCCATTCTAACGGTGGAAGGAGCTCATCCCGTTATCACTAGACCTAGACTAGCCATGAACAACTTTGAGATCAAATCGAAGTTATTCAAATGATCCCAAAAAGTGTGCAATCCTAATGCTCACATCTCTAACTTCTTAGAGATTTGCGATACTTTCTAGCAAAATGGTGTTAATGATGATGCCATGAGGTTGAGACTCTTCCCTTTCACACTTAAGGATAAAACCAAAGCTTGGCTGAACTCTTTCTCTCTATTCGGTTCCATCACTACATGGCAACAATAGCCTTCACATTCCTCCATAAGTACTTCCCACCTTCCAAAACTATGAAGTTTAGGAATGATACCACAAACTTTGTTCAAGATAGCGGGTCTTTGAGTRACTCTTGTGAGAAATTTAAAGATTATTTAAGAAGGTGTCATTACCATTCCTTGTCCTTGTGGATGCAAATCTAAATCTTCTAAAATTGAATGAATGGGGCATCTAGGTTTATGATAAAAGCTACTAGTGGGGTAAGTATAATGAGGAAGCTACCCTAAGGGGTTCGAGAGCTGTTTGAAGAGATGGCCTTGGCAGGCTTCCAATGGCCTAATGAGAGAAATAACAACGCTAGGGGAGGTGGTGTGATGGAATTGGATGCCGCACAAACTATTCTCTCCTAATTAGCTCTCATTTCCAAAGGTTTTGGCATAGGAGCTAGAATCACTTGTGAACATTGTGGGGGTACTCATGAGAGTATTAAATTCCCACAAAACCATTACCCTAACCCCAATTTCCCTCCCCACTCCCAAGAAGGTGCACACTAAGAATGCCTACTCAAATATGTACAAACCAGGGTGGAGAAATCACTGTAACTTCTCTTGGAACCCAAATGCAAGCTCTAGTTCTAATGCCTATGTTAGGCCACCYAAACCTCAACCATCGAGTTTCGCAAGATAGGATTTCAAATTTAGAATCCTTGGTTGGTAAATTCGTTACTAGTGCAAAAACTAGGTTTGAAAACCAAGAGGTTTCTATTAAGAATATCGAGAATCAAGTAGGGTGATTAGCTAATTTGCTTAGCCAAAGAGTTCAAGGCTCCTTACCTAGTAACACTCCCAAAGAGTGTAATGCTATATCTTTGAAAAGTATAAAAGTGATAGAGGATACTAAGGGTGATTTAGGAAGTTTTTCAAAAGAAAATAAACTTTCTAAGATCAATGATTTGGATGAGAAAGCTAAGGAACCTAGTGTAGCTACTAAGCTTGAAAAAGAAAAGACGGGCAAAGGTAAAATGGATATTGAAGAAGAAGATTTCAAATCCTTACCTTTTCCCCTAGTTGTTGAGCCTTCCAAAGAGAATCATCAATTTATTAAGTTTTTTGAGAGATTGAAAAACTCTTCTTTTTGTTGAAGCTATTTGTCAAATGCCAAAATTTGCAAAATTCTTGAAGGACATTTTGTCTAATAAGAGAAAATTGCTTGATTTTGAGGCTATTTGCTTGWATCAGGAATGCTCTGCRATTTTTCAAAATAAACTCCCACTTAAGCTTAAAGATCTRGGAAAATTCATTATTCCTTGTCATATTGGTGAGTTATTTTTCAATAATGTGCTTTTTTATCTTGGGGGTAGCATTAATTTGATGCCTTCATCTATTCATTGATGTTTAGGGTCAGAAGATGTTAAACATACAAACATGTTACTCCAATTAGTTGATAGTCTTTTAGGTACCTATGGGGGCAGTGGAGGATGTATTGGTTAAGGTTGATAAATTCATCTTCCCGGGAGATTTTATTGTATTGCATATGGAGGATGATCATTCAATGCCTTTATTATTAGGGACACCTTTCCTAACCGCCGGAAAAACATTAATTGATGTGGAGAAGAGTGAGCTAACCTTAAGAGTTGGAATAAGTGTGTCGCTTTCAAGATGCCTAAACACCCTTACCAAGATCTAACCAAAGCTGTCCAATTTCATGAAGCTAAGCATGTTGAACATASTAGGGGGTTTACATTTGTAGAAGTTGAACAAAATGGACATAAACCCAAACCTAGTGTTGAAAGCCCTCCTTTAGATTTTAAGATTTTAAGAATTCCCATCCGCATCTCCAGAATTGTCAAAGTGACATCTGCATTCAATCACATCATAGTATGATTCTAACCCCTCATCATCATGAACGTTAACTTCTTCGGTTRTGAACATTGTACGATTCTCATGCAATTTCATCATTGTTCCCTTGCTTAAAATAAATCAAGAGAAACTAAAAACAGCAAATATTTGTTGTTAGATCAATATGAGAATTAGGTCGTTTCCGTAAAATTGACTTTTTTTCTTCAACAAACATGTAACGATTTTTCTCCATCTCTATAATTTCCTTTATAGTCTCAAACGACCTAATTCTCCTCCTCTCTCCCTCTCTCTCTCTCTCTCTCTCTATATAT
>MEJB01000022.1:3390087-3589868 GCA_001752375.1 Rhazya stricta
TATATAAATAATTTCATTTCCCCTTTTTTCTAAAATTGTTCTTATAAATTAAAGAAATAATATAAGGCAATTAAATATTAAACCGAACTTCTTTACACACTTAAAAATGCGAATCCTATCGGCAAATGATAAAATTTGTGTGTTAATTTTATTATGGTCATAAAAAAAAGAGTCCAAGTAAAGTTTTACATACTTACACCTAATTAATTAAGTCGAGTAATTATTTTTATGAAAAAGATAAAGTACTTTTTGAGGCAAAAAAAGTTGATTTGTAGCGAATATAATTTTCTTATATTGATACATAGCGATTTTGACAATAAGAGACACGGTGATAGCCGATTTATGTTCTCCCTCTGCATACGCTCTAAGATTCCCATCGGCATCTCCAAATTGCCAAAATGATATTCGCATTCAACCACGTCATAGTTTGATTTCGACCCCCTCGTCATCATGGAGTTATTAACTTCTTCAGTTGTGAACATTGTGCAATTTCCGTGCAATTTCATCTATGTTCCCTTGCTTAAAATAAATCAAGAAAAACTAAGAATACCAAATATTTTTGTTAAATCAATATGAGAAATTGAAACTGAGAACTATTTTAGAAAAATGGAAATGAAATTATTTAGAGAGAGAGAGAGAGAGAGAGAGAGAGAGAATTAGGTCATTTGAGACTACAAAGGAAATTATAAAGATGATGAAAGATCATTAAAGGTCTGCTGGAGAAAAGTAGTTATTTCTACGGAAATGAAAATAAATTATATATAATTGAAAAGTAAACTAAACAAATAATATAAAGAAATTAAATATTAAACAGAACTTCTTTAGACTACTTAAAAATTCAAATCATATCTGCAAAAGATAAAATTTGTGTTAATTTTATTATGGTCATAAAAAAGACTCTAAATAAAGTTTTACGTATTTACATCCAACTAATTAAGTCAAGTAATTAGTTTTACGAAAACGATAAAGGACTTTTTGAGGTAGAAAAAGGTGACTCATAGCGAATATAATTTTTCTATATTAACCAAAGAAACATATACCATTACCAAACAAAACATATACCATTTTAACAATAAGAGACACACTCATACTCGATCTAAGTTCTCCCATTTGCATATGCTCTAAGATTCCCATCTTATCTCCGAATTGTCAAAGTGGGCATTCGCATTCAATCACAACATAGTGTTGATGCTAACCTCCTCCTCATCATCAAGTTACTAACTTGTTCATTTGTGAACATTGTGCAATTCCGTGCAATTTCATCTTTATTCCCTTGCTCACAATAAATCAAGAGAAACTAAAAATATCAAATATACAAGTAAGATCAATATGAGAAATAAGATAGAGATTTTGAAACTGCAAACTATTTTAGAAAAAAATAAAAAAATTATTTTGAGAGAGAGAGAGAGAGAGAGTTAGGTCGTTTGAGACTACAAAGGAAATTACAAAGATGGTGATAGCGCATTAAACTTCCATTGAAGAAAAGAAGTGGATGCTACAGTATCAAAAAATAAATTATATATAATTGAAAAATAATTTATAGAAATAATAAAAAGAAATTAAATATTAAATCGAACATCTTTGGACTACTTAAAATGCGAATTATATCAGCAAATGATAAACTTTCTGTTTTAATTTTATTATGGTCATAAAAAATACTCTAAATAAACTTTTACAAATTTACATATAGCTAATTAAGTCGAGTAATTATTTTTATGAAAAACATAAAGCACTTTTTCATGCAAAAAATAGGTTACTCCTAACGAATATGATATTCCTATATTGATAGATATCCAAAGAAAATATATACCAGTTAGGAAAATAAGAGACACGGTGATAGCCGATCTAAGTTCTCCCATTTGCGTACACACTAAAATTCCCATCAGCATCTTAGAATCGTCGTAATGCTCATCTATAATCAGTCTCATGATAGTTTGATTCTAACCTCCTCATCATCATAACATTACTAACTTGTTCTATCATGAACATTGTGCGATCCCCATGCAATTTAATCCTTGTCCCCTTGATTACTAAAATTCAAGCAAAACTAAGAATAGCAAATACTTGTTGTGAGATCAATATGAGAAATAACATAGAGAGTGATCAAAACTGAGAACTATTTAGAAAAAAAATGAAGTTAAAATATTATGAGAGACAGAAAGAAGAGAATTTGATCTTTTGGAAGTACGAAGGAAATTCGAAAGATGGTAAGAGAGCATGAAATGGTTGTTGGAGAAAACAAGTGAAAACTACAGAAAGGAAAATAAACTATATATAATTGAAAAGCAATTTAAATAAATAATATAAAGAAGTTAATTCTAAACACGAACTTCTTTAGACAACTTAAAAATTCGAATCCTAGATGAAAATGATAATCTTCGTGTGTTAATTTAATTATGGTCATAAGAAAATCACTAAATAAGATTTTACAAATTTACATCTAACATATTAAGTTGATTAATTTTTTTCACGAAAAGGATAAGGTACTCTTTCATGCAAAAAATAGGTGATTAGGAGCGAATATAATTTTTCTATATTGATACATAACTAAAGAAAATATATACCATTTTGAAAATAAGAGATAAAAGTGATAGCCGACCTAYGTTCTCCCATYTGCATATGTTCTAAGATTCCATAAGCTTCTTCGAATTGTCAAAGTGGGCATCTGCATTCAATCACAACATAATTTGATTCTAGCCTCCTCATCATCATAAAGTTACTAACTTCTTCAATCATGAACGTCGTGCAATTCCCATGCAATTTCAAATTTGTTCCCTTGCTTACAAGAAATCAAGAGAAACTAAGAATGGCAAATATTTGTTGTAAGATTAATATGAGAAATAAGATAGAGACAGATTAAAATTGAAAACTATTTTAGAAAAAAAAGGAAATGAAATTATTTATTGATAAAAGAGAGAGAGAGAGAATTAGGTTATTTGAGACTGGAAAGGAAATTACAAAAATGGTGATAGCATGTTAAACGTTCGTTGGAGAACAAAAATCATTCTGTGGAATCGAAAATAAATTGTATATAATTGAAAAGTAAATTAAAGAAATAATACAAAGAAATTAAATATTAAACATGTGATGACCTCGCCATCCCTAGGTATGACTAGGGCCAAAGGAGCCGTCCTCTGTCTCGTGACAGTCGATAGTATCACAATAAATATTGTATTTCTAAAGCAAAATTATAATTTATAGTCTAAATTACTGTCGAATTAGGATTAAGAATTCTGAACAGATGATACGCCTGCCATGTCTATTATAAACTTAACCAAATTTCTTCTAAAGCATCGATGATGTAAGTATCCGTTATAACATTTCAAAGTGACAAGTATTCTTAAGCACTCATAACCAACCTGTAGACCTAGTGAGTGGTACCTGTCATTAAGAAAACCAGTGAGCGCTAGCTTAGTTACCACATGTGTGCATCGTGAGTTCAAATAAGCACAATTTAACAACAGTTAAAGTAAGTGTTCAAGGATATGTAAAACAAGTTGTATATAAGGATAATTGCTCACCCTTTTTCTCTTTATCAAGCTTTCAATGAATAAACCAATTCGATGAGTAAATCAAAAGCATTTGATAAAAATCATTAGCTTGAAAAGAAAAAACTTAAAAGCTGCACTTTCAAATCCTGCAATGAGTGAAAACTTGTCAAGGGTGAACAAGATTGCTGTAATAAAAACTCATTGGTTTCCATCATTAGCAACTCAAAACACTAATCATTAACATACTCATATGGGATCAATAATACCACCCTTATTATCTCGTATTACGCGTGTGATTTCAACGTTATTACCTCTTAATCAAGCAAGAGTACCCGCTAGCTGGGTAACAAGGAGTCACTCGTCCTCGATTTAAACCTCCTAACCAGGGTTACGACTGTCCACAATTATTTATAGGTACCTAATGATGCGATTGTCCACCTAATGCGTTTCGAGTCCACCATAGGTCACTCTAGACTTTAGCCAAGTTTTGGCTAACTCTGATACTGAAGATTGGGTGGCTCAAGAGGTACTCGTACTCATGACCAGCCAAGCACATTAGTTTGCCCACCGGACTAGTTATTTAGAGTTTGCCAATGGAGTAATCCATTCAATCCATCAATTCCCAATCAGTCAATCCAATCTATGGTGATCTCAAAATATTTTCCAGTACAACTGTTCTCAAGCAACAACCAATAGGGATCACAATACATTTTCACAGTTCAAAGATTCCATGAACAATACTTAGTCAATGCTCTTTAAACATATTTCCTTGGAAGCATAAAATCCTTCACACAAAGTGAGTAATGGTATATTTCATAAAGACTTGCAAAGTGATGAACTCTAAAGTAAATTAAATCAACTCAGAAATTTAAAATAAGAGCATTTAAAATAGAATTTAAGAAAGTTCATACTACTATATGGATTTTTAGGAAAAAATAGTTTATAGGGATGTTAAATTCAAGCATACGAGAATTCTTGAAAACATATATAGAGTACGCTTAAAAAGAAGGGTAAAGCACRATAAGTGCCCCTAAACTTTACCCATTTCTGGGTTTTTCCCTCAACCTTTAAAATGCTAAATCCTTGACCTAGAATTTCAAAAAATCATCACCCCTACCTTTTTGTTAGAAACACCGTCAACCCATAAAAGACAACTATCATGTGACTTCCATGTGAAAATTTTTAGGGGCATTTTTTTCCATTAAGTGTCTTTACTGTTTAGCGCCATCTCCTATGCAGATTCTAAACGGGGTTCTTGAATTGCTAGAGAAAGAAGGCTCTCAAATAACCTTCAGATTACTGATACTTTCTGCCAATTTATCAAAACTAAAACAAGCATTCATCGCCTCTTCAAAATAGTGTACTTTTCCATGCAAGTTTTTAAAGATGCTTGCATGAAAAGAAATTGTATTTACAAAATTTGATTAGGAGAAATCGTATTTATAGCGAAGATAAGAAAAACCAAGAAGTTGGTTAAGAGATGGAATGGGTAATCAAACCCAAGAAAGAGTACCACGATCCTTACACGATTTTATATAAAATTTCAAACCTTTAGAACTTTATTCAAAAACTACATTGAAGTTTCATGAAATATTGTATTTTTTTCTTGTGACTAAAGAGTTTTTTGACGATGTTCATTTTTTAATAATTAAGGTCCATTATAAAACTTGTCGAAAATATCTCTGCTACACATTGTTTATGGGGCCTTTAGTGTTAGTCTTGTATTTGTTTTGTTTAGAATTTTTTTCTTCGTTGTTCATCTCCACTGGTTACAGAAAACATATATGTCTGTATTGTTTACAAGATTCTCTTTTCTAAAAATTCTTTCTTTTAATTCTTTGGCTCTTGCATTTAACATCACTTGATTTCTCTTTTTTTATTTTCCTGTTCTCTGAAGCATGTAAAATTCATCAYTTGGCACCACCTTGTGTACACTYTTTTTTTATTTTGTCCTTCTTCAATATTGAATGTCACATCCCAGGAAGAGCAATAACACAAAATATTCATGAGGATTTTCRTTCTGAAATTCGTTAGTATAAGGCGTATACTGCAAGGAAGTTAGCAAGACAGTTAATAGCTAGAAATGAAGAGCGCCAGTATGCAATGATTTGGAGGTAAGCTGTTGAGTTAAGGAGAATCCATCCTGACCAAACAATTGAGATATTACACCAGTCATTTAAGGAACCTAATAGAAACCCTAGATTTATGAGAATGTATTATTGTTTGGGGCCATTGAAGAGGGGTTTCGTGACTGTATGTAGGCAATTGATAGGAGTTGATGGGTCACATCAGGAGCTTATACCTTGGGAAAATACTTACCATCATTGCTATCAGTCCTAAAAATGGTTGGTGGCCAATTGCCTATGCGATTGTTGAGAAGGAAGCATGAGAACAATGGACTTGTGAGCTGTTGCAAAGAGATCTAGAAATACCAATGGAGGTTACGCCATGACATTCTTTCCAGATATAGAAAAGGTTAGAATCTTTGCATTTACTGTGCAATTGTTTACTATGCAATAGTTTTAATATATTTTTACTAATTTCTGCATTTTCTTTTGTCCTTTTTTTGTTTGCCTATGTCAATTCACTGTTTCACAGGGACTTGATGCAGCATCAGCAGAGGTGCTTCCCAATTGTGATCACAGATATTGTGTTCAACATATGTACTGCAACTTCAAGCAAGAACATAGAGGTAAAGCTCTTAAAAATTTTATATGGGTAATAGCAAAAGCAAGTAATGTTCAGTTCTATGAAGAAGCAATGAAAGAACTAGAGGAGTTTGATAATGATGCATATAGGTGGGTAATTAATGGACCTCACTCAAGACATTGGTGTAGGGCTTATTACCACATTATGTTAAGTCTATCATGCTATGCAACAATATTTGTGAGTCTTTCAATTACCACATTTTAGGGGCAAGAGATCAACCACTAATATCAATGTTAGAAATAATTAGAATGAAAATGATGAATACGACAGGGGTTAGGAGGAATTGGATTATGAGAAAAATGCCCAAGGCTGCCTGTCCTAATATTAGAGAAATAATTGAGAAGAATGTGATCATCTCAAGGAAGCATACTTGGAATGGAGCATATGCATTCCAAGTAGCTAGCCCAGGAAATGAACAGTTTGTGGTTGATTTGAGGAGGCATATTTGTAGTTATATGGCATGGAACCTATTTGAAATCCCTTGCTGCCATGCCATTGCCACAATGCACAAGAAGGGCCAAGACGTTACATAACTGAAACTTTTATGAAAATTTATGACAATGTATTGCAACCAATAAATGGAGAGAAACAATGGCCAGCAGGTGCTGCTGTGATACTTGACCCACCTATTGTGTACAAGCAGCCACGTATGCCCAAAAAACTGAAAAAAAAAAATGCAGGTTGCTGATGAGGGAACAGACAATTTAAGAAAAAGGATAAGGAGGATGGTTAGAATGCATTACAAGAGGTGTGGCAAGGAGGGACATAACAGAAAGGGGTCCAAGGAGGTGATTCCAAACCAAGGCCAACAAGAAGAGTGAATACAAGAACAACATGAAGGAGAACCACACGAAGGACAAGAAGAAGTAATTTTTAATGAACAGCTACAAGGCCAACGAGAAAGAGATTAAAATCTGCATAATTATGTACAGTTTATTTTGTTATACATATTTATTATATAATTATGTATTCATGTACCTTAAAAACTGACAATAAGCTGGATACACATTTTACAGTAGAAAGAGAAGGACAAAAGAGGAAGTAAGGCACATCAAAGTGAGATATGCATGAATATGTTAAAAAAATTGTAATTAGCATATAAGCAACAAATTTAAATACATATTTTGTCATTGATTTTGCAGTCACCTGTCAAGAGAAGGAGGGCAAATAGAAGAACATCCACCGTTGAATTTGAAGATATGCAGCAAACAACCAATTTGTTTGAATAAAATGCGTATGCAGATCTGGGAAATGCCCAACCAGATCAAGGCAGTAAAAACCCCAATTTTCAGCAAACAAAAGGGAGCTGTTCAACACCTGCTCCGCAAGTTGGAATTAAGAAGGGGAAGAGGAGGGGCCAAGTCACAGCCTGTGAGAGCATATGAAGCTTTTGGAAGAGCTTGGTTGGGAGATGATAACCAAAGGAACAAAYATTCAGTAGACAGACCATTTCCCAAGGGTAGAGGAAGAGCAAGAGGAAAGAGAGGCACAAATAGTTAGGAGATAGTTTGATTTATGTCTTGTATATTTTTTGGTTGGTGGATAGTTGGTTAGCTTTTTGTTGTTATCAATCTATTGGTTTGGTTTGAAATTGATGTCATGTYATTAGAGTATCTTTTATGTTTAAAAATTTTTAGTATTGGATTTTTTGGATGTTTCTGTTAACAGYTTATGTACTGCTTGTGGGAAACAGCTCTTTGGGAATGAAAAATTATGAAAGAAGTTTGATTGCCTACTTCTATATTTTTTCCATTGTCTTWTAGTGTATTGAAGTAGTCYTCAAAAACAAGTTTTTCCATGGGTAAGCAGTTTTTTCTATTGACATGTGTATGTAAAGTGTTCATTATATTGTTGTAGGGAATGCGAGAATTGGCAATAGCTTTTACAAAATATCTGATATGCTCAAAAAATTTAAATACACCATGAAAAGTAAGCAAATTAGACTAATAATGTTAGAAACTTAATCCTTCATTACACTGAAAATTTAAACTATACGCTCAAAAGATATATTATGAAAAGTAAAGAAAATTTCTAACTAGAAATGCGCAGAAGAAACATCCAAAATTTAATATCTCAATCTCTAGAACCCAAGATTTTCAGAAAATTTGATTCTTCCTTCGCTAATATTTGCAGAAATTTGATCCTTCATTCACTGAAATTTACAAAAAAAAAAAAAAAGAAAAGAATTCTTGGGAATGATATCCCTTCCCCTTCAAATCTGCAACCTTTTCTTCACTTAGAAAATCTGCAACTTTTTCTTCTCTTTCTGAAGTCTGCAACTTTTTCTTCTCGTTCAAGAATCTGCAACTTTTTCTTCTCGTTCAAGAATCTGCAACTTATAAATCATTTTTCTTCGCATACACATATCTTAGCTTACATATCTCAACTTTTTCTTTTAATTTCTTCAGATCTGTCACTTTATCTTTGCTTCAATTAGGTTCCTAATTCAATAGGTGGAACCCCAGTAGAAATAGGTCCTAAATCTGAAACCCCAGCAGTTTATTGTTTCTTCTTCACAACCGAGCAAAGATGTTGGTTGAAGAGGAGAGAAGTAAAGGGAGAAAGAAATAGAAAACATAGAGATGATTTAGACATACATTACAAAAATGTAAGATTTGATGTTGGGGAAAAAATTGCAACCTCACAGTAAAGAACTTTGAATGGACAAAAGCCCTTGCAAATTGTCACGTGATAACTGTATGTTATAGGTTGATGGTATCTTTTGATGGAAGGGTGGGGATTGATGTTTTTCTAAAGTTCAAGGGCCAGGATTTAGCATTTTGAAGTTGGAGGGCAAAAATAAAAATGGRTAAAATTTAGGGGCATTCGTTGTGCTTTACCCTAAAAAGAATCACGCACCTTTGCAGAGTTTAAAAGACAAAGGAACTCAACTTTGTGCATGCTTTCCCAGATGCTCGGCTAAAGCTCAAGAACTATATCAAGTAGTAAATGTTCCTTCAAATAAGTCACTATCAAAGCCATACACTTCATTACTCTAAAGTAAAGATTGCTAACATAACATTCTAATCAAGTCCCTAATGAATCAATTATTGCATTTCCTCGAGCTTAATCGATGATGAATTTAAAAGTAATTTCAATTCCGAGCTTTGAGTCATTCAAAAATAATAATTCAATGACCAAGATACCCTAATTGATAAATAAAATGATTCTCAAGAATTTTCTGAATCATATGGAGTCATTCCACAACATAGAAACTCAATAAAAACGGTTAATGGTTAATGTGCCCAAAACTTGCAACATTGAGTGTTTCTATCAACTCTCAAGTTATAGACTTGATTTGTTTCGGAAATTTATGGAAAAATGTTCCTAAGACATAGATCTTTATAACCATATATAGAACAGTCAATTCAGAGTTAAGATTACTCAGTAAGGCTAAAATAGAGAGGGTTAATGCAAACCGACCATAATTGACCACTGTTAGATTACAAGCTTATATCTTGAGTTTTACAAGGGAAAAAATATAATGAAATTGGTGTACTTGTTCCTAAGACAACAAGGATTATAACCATGTAAGCGTCAATACCTAGAGATGGATGGTTATATACCAGATTTCATCACAACAACCTGGTATAGCAAGGGAATTCTAAAATGATATGGTGTGGGTAATTTGATCATATTTAAGTTATACTATTCCAAATTGAGGGAAATAGGTCTTTAAATTCTCGCAAGACAACAAGATTTTCAACTATATATCATAATAATAATTTAGATCACAATCATCACAATACTATGGGTAAAACTCACCCGAGCTAATCTAGCAACAAGTTTTTGCTTTGTTCAAATCTCACATTTTAGAAAAGTTATCCTCACTACTTAGGTATTGTTTTAATCTTAAAAATTAAAGCTATATCTTACGTAATCCAATCCCAAATCTAGAGTTCATTCATGGGGTAAATTGTCACCAAAATAGGTAAGAAATCATAATCACGCCAAAAACATTCTAACATGCTAATTTTCACCAATTATAAACATATTGATATCCTCAAACAAGTAGGCATGCACAACGCCCAAAAACCACAATTGTAGACATGCAATATGCCACTTTGAACTAAAATTTTAAAAGCAATAACAAATTCAAATGACCATCGAGGCATCCTCAACCCTTACTTCAAACAGTAGCATAAATCGAACCTTAGAGACCTTATATGCATAGCTTTCTAGTAACAACTTAAGCATGAATTTCGAGAGCCATGAGTAGGAATTTCTAACCTTAAGTAGAGGAAAGGTTAGTTATTTGATGAAGTTCACCGACAATCTTGCAAGCTGTCCAAGAGAATGAACAAGAGTAGGAAAGAGTTGGCCAAAATCGGCTATGGAAGCAAGAAGGTAGAAGAATAGTAACACTAACACAAAAGTGCACTTACCTATCTTTTGGAAGAGGAGAAGCTGCCAAAGAGGAGGAGAGCTAGCAGCTGACCGGTGGTTTGGTGAGGGTGTGTGTCGAGAGGGAGAGAGATACCGAGTTGGAGTAGTTTTTGCTAAGTAAATGAGGTAGTAGATAACAAGGAATGATGATATATATATATATATATATATAGAACTAAGAATCTTGGAAATGAAGAAGATTTATCTTCAAGAAAAAAGGGAAGTACTACTTGGGGATTAAGAAGTAAATAGGCTTCTTTAGAAAGGAGCAACTAAGGTTTTAAGAGTAAGAAGTTAGGAAGTGTGAAGGGTAAGTCTCAGAAGATTTTTATAGAAGAGAAGAGAGAATGAGCATGGGCCGGCAAAGGGGATGTGGGAATTGGGTAGTGGAAAATCATATAAGACAAAAAATAATAAAAACAAATAAATCAAACTAAAGATAAAATAAGAAGTATGCAAATATCTAAAATTTAAATCAAATATGAGAGCTTTAAATTAAAGGGAATTTCAACCATGCATGCAAGAGGGCTAAAGATTTTATGCTATTGGTCACTATTAACTTTGAATAAAAATTATATTTTGAAATAGATTTGGGATARGGTTCGGAATAGATTTTTGATTTGTCCAAAAATAGCCGAATACATTCTAATCAAAGTAATCAATCTTATTTAATACTCTACTATCCTGCAAACTTATTGTTAGTAATTCTCGATACGATATCATAATCTCAAAAACCACTAAATTCTAATACTCAAAATCCTAATTTCGAGCACTCCTAATACCTAAATATATAAACTAAATTCGAACTCATCGCAATATATGGTCTTATAATGATAATCACTTGATGAAAAATCTTGGGCATTACAAAATCAAATTTCTTTAGACTACTTAAAAAAGCAAATTCTTTCTGCAAATGATAAATTTGTACGTTAATTTTATTATGGTCATAAAAAAAGACTCTAATTAAAATTTTACAAATTTACATCCAACTAATTAAGTCAAATAATTATTTTTACGAAAAAGATGAAGACTTTTCAAGACAAAAAATAGGAGAGTTGTAGCGAATATAATTTTACTATATTTATACATAACCAAAGAAAATATATAACATTTTGACAATAAGCGACACAGTGATAACCGATCTAAGTTCTCCTATCTACATATACAATAAGATTCCAATCAGCATCTCAGAATTGTCACAATGGACATCCTCATTCAATCTCATCATAGTTTGATTTTAACCACCTCATCATCATGAAGTTACTAACTTTTTCTGTCATGAACATTGTGCAGTCCCTGTACAATTTAATCTTTGTCCCCTTGATTAGTAAAAATTAGGAGAAACTAAGAATAACAAATACTTGTTGTAAGATAAATATGATTAATAACATAGAAGAAGGTTGAAATGAGAACTACTTTTATAAAAAAAAATCAAAATAAAATCATTTAGAGAGAGAAAAGAGAGAGAAATTATCTCCGAGATAAAATATGTATCACAAGCAATAAGGGCTATAGCTCAATTGGTAGAGCACCTTGTTTCCATACGCGCCAATGTTTTTCAGGTGAATCCATCATACAATCCAATCAAAAAAATTGTCTTTGGGAATTATAAATGAAATTACAAAGATTTTAAAGTGCGTTAAACGACTATTGGAGAAAAGAAATGAATGCTAGGGAAAGGAAAATAGATTGTATGTGATTGAAAAGTAATTTAAATAAATAATATAAAGAAGTTAAATACTAAATTGAACTTCTTTAGACTACTTAAAATGCGAATCTGATAAGAAAATGATAAACTTCTTGTGTTAATTTAATTATGGTCATAAAAATCACTAGTTTTACGAATTTATGTCTAACAAATTAAGTTGAGTAATTCTTTTTAGAAAAAGATAAAGAAATTTTTTAGGCAAAATTGTAGCGAATATAAGTTTTCTGTATTAATACATAACTAAAGAAAATATATAACATTTCGACAATAAAGACATAGTGATAGCCAATCTAGGTTCCCCCATCTTCATACATTATAATATTCCCATCAGAATCTACGAATCATCAAAGCCGGCATTCGTATTCAATCTCAACATAGTATAATTCTAACCTCCTCATTTTCACAAAACTACCAACTTYTTTATTCATSAATCCTCACTCAATTTCATCGTTGTCCCATTGATTAATAAAAATCAAGAGAAACTAAGAATAGCAAGTACTTTTTGTAAGATAATATGAGAAATAACATAGAAAGAGATTGAAATTGAAAACTATTCTAGAAAAAAATGGAAATGAAAATATCTATAGAGAGAGAGAGGGAGAGAGAGAGAGAGAGAGAGAGAGAGATCCGGGCCAATTAAGACTACAAGAAAACTACAAAAATGGTAACAGAGCGATAACATTTGAGAAAAGAAGTCAATCAATTATTTTTACAAAAAGATAAAGTACTTTTTTAAGAAAAAATAGGTGACTCGTATCAAATATAATTTTACTATATTGATACATAATCAAAGTGCATATATACTATTTGGCAATGAGAGACACAATGATAGCTGATCTAAGTTCTCCCATCTACATACACACTAAGATGCCCATCAACACCTCAGAGTCATCGAAGTGGGCATTTGCATTCAATCTCATTATAGTTGATTCTAACCTCCTCATCATCATGAAGTTACGAACTTCTTTTGTCGTTAACATTGTGAGATCCCCATGCAATTTAATTTTTATCCCCTTAATTATTAAAAATCAAGAGCAACTAAGAATAAGAAATACTTGTTATAAGATCAATATGAGATATAACATATAGAGAGATTGAAGTGAATGCCACAAAAAGGAAAATAAACTACATATAATTGAAAAGCAATTTAAATAAATAAGATAAAGAAGTTAAATACTAAACTGAACTCCTTTAGACTACTTAAAAGTGCAAATGCAATCTGAAAATGATAAACTTCATGTGTTAATTAATTGTTGTCATAAAAAAATCACTAAATATGGTTTTAAGGATTTATGTCTAACTAATTAATTCAAGTAATTATTTTTCTGAGAATGATAAAGTATTTTTTTGAGGCAAAAAATAGGTGAGGGGGTAAATATAATTTTCCTATGTTGATACATAACTGGAGAAAATATAYACCATTTTGACAATAMGGGAGACACAATTTGCAATCTCTGAATTGTCCAAGTGGGCATCCGCATTCAATCACAACGTAGTTTGATTCTAACCTCCTCATCATCATTCTTCTTCTGTCTTGAACATTGTGCAATCCCAGCCAATTTCGTCTTTGTTCCCTTGCTGAAAATAAATCAAGAGAAACTAAGAATAGCAAATATTTGTTGTTAAAATAATACAAGAAATAAGATAGAGAGAGATTGAAACTGAGAACTATTTTAGAAAAAATAAATGGAAATGAAATTATTTGATAGAGAAGAAAAGAGAGAGAGAATATTAAATAGTTTGAGACTACAAAGGAAATTACTGAAATGGTGAAGGTGCATTAAATGCTTGTTGAAGAAAAGAAGTGAATGCTACGGATACGAAAAATAAATTGTATATAATTGAAAATAATTTAAAGAAATAATATAAGGAAATTAAATCTTAAACCGAACTTTTTAGACTACTTAAAAGTGCGAGTCCTACCCGCATAAAAAAGACTCTAAATAARGTTTTACAAATTTATATCTAAATAATTAAGCCGAGTAATTACTTTTACGAAAAGATAAAGTACTTTTTTAGGCAAAMAATAGCTGACTCGTAACGAATGTAATTTCCTATATTGATACATAACCTAAGTAAACATATACCATTTTGACAATAAGAGACACAGTGATAACTGATCTCAGTTCTACAATCAACATATGCTCTAAGATTCTCCGAATTATGAAAGTGGGCATCTGCATTCAATCACAACATAGTTTGATTTTAACCTYCTCATCATAATGAAGTTACTAACTTCTTCAGTTGTGAACATTGTGCAATTCTCATGCAATTTCATCTTTGTTCCCTTGCTTACAATAAATAAAAAGAAACTAAGAATAGCAAATATTAGTTGTAAGATCAATATGAGAAATAAGATAGACTGAAATTGAAATTGATAGCTATTTTAGAAAGAAAATGGAAATGAAATTATTGAGAGAGAGAGAGAGAGAGAGAGAATTAGGTTGCTTAAGACTAGATAGGAAATTAAAAAGATGGTGATAGCACATTAAACGTCCGTTTGAGAAAAAAGGTGAATGCTAGGGAAATAAAAATAAATTGTATATAATTGAAAAGCAATCTAAAGAAATTAAATATTAAATTGAGCTTCTTGAGACTACTATAAAAGGCAAATCGTATCTGCAAATAATAAACTTTTTGTGTTAATTTTATTATGGCCATAAAAATGGCTCCAAGTAAAGTTTTATAGATTTACATTTAGCTAATTAAATTGAGTAATAATTTTTTACAAAAAAGATAAAGTACATTTTGAGGCAAAACATAGGTGATTTGTAGCGAATACTGTGATGACCCTACTGACCGCTAGTTATGACTAGTGTCGAACGAATTGTCGCCCTGTCTCTCGACAGTCGATGCTATTGCAATAAATATTGTATGTCTAAAGCATAATCAAGTCTTATAGTCTAAATTACAGTCCAATAGGGATTAAGGATCCCAAAAAGATAATACAACTGCCATGTCTATTATAAACTTAATGATAATTCCAAAACATCAATAGTATAAGTATCCATTGTATTGCTCCAAAGTAACAAGTATCCCTAAGCGCTTATAGCTAGCTCATAGTCCTAGTGATCCCTACCTACCACTAAATAAACAAGAGAAAAATTATGAGCGATAACTCAGTGAGTCCCRCACATATGCATAGTGAGTTCAAAGAAGCAAAATTTAACAATAGTTAAAATAAGTGTTCAAGTGTTTAAAACAACTTGTATCTGAGAATAATTGCTCACCACTATAAGCTTTTCTAAGCTTTCAACGAATAAAAAAATTCAATGAATAAATCAAAAGCAATTCATAAAAACCGTTAGGTTGAAAGGATTAGACTTAAAAGCTATACTCTCAAAATCTCCAATCAATGAAAACTTGTCAAGGGTGAAGAAGATTGCTATGATAAAAACTCATTAGTTTCCTCCAATAGCAACTTGAATCACAAACCTTTCCCATAGAGATAACCTCATAAAGGTTTTATAACACCAGCCTTATCACTTCGTGTTACGCACACAATTTTAACTTTATCACCTTTTAATCAAGCAAGAGTACCCACCAGTTAGGTAACAAGGAGTCGCCYGTCCCTGGGTTAAATCTCCTAACCATTGGTATGACCGTCCACGAGTAGTCGTGGGTACCGATGACGCGACTCCCCGTCGATTACGTTCTCGATCCACGACAAGCATTACCACAGACGTTGGCCAAGTTTGGCTAACTCTAATATTGATGCTCGGACAGCTCAAGAGGTCCTCGTATTGGGGACCAGCCAAGCAAAATTGTTATCCCGGACTAGTTATTTAGAGTTGCAGATAGAGTACCCATCCAATCAATCAATTCACAATCAAGCAAGAACAAGCTCAGTGCATTTCTATTAATATTAGTTTCATAAACAGCATCCAAAATTAGTTAACAAAAGCTATAAAACACTGTTGTCCGTATCATGTCAGCGTGCTCTTTACAAAAGACAAATCAATGCACAATTTTTCAAGACTCATGCAATGAAAAATAGAGTTCTCTGAAATCATGATATCATTCTTCAAATGCTCAATAAATCAATAGTTTAGAGAAAGCATTCGAAAATAGCTTTTAAAATAAACTCACAAAAGTATTTATGCAAAAAATGATTTTAAAGGGGACTCACATTCAAGYGTATGAGAATTCTTGAAAACATAGAGTATGTTTAAATAAAAATATGCACTTTTCCAAAGTTTAAAAGACAGAGGAATTCACCTGTCGGCGCACTCTCTTAGGTACTCAGCTAAAGCTCTTGACCTAGATCATACCAATTCCGGTTTTCCAAAGAGTTTCAATAAAATAATAGTGATGAAATAATTTCTAATATACAAAGGGAAGTATTCCTATAGTAGATTTATAGTTATAGAAGTTACCCGAGACTCAAAAGTTTCACAAATATAGTAATGTTCAATTATCTCCAGCTTGGACAGGTGGAATAATCTAAGCGTAACTTGAGTTCTAGTTTGAGACTTTAGGAAAGATTGGTTGTAAATTGATATTAAGATAGAGTGCTTTCCATCCATATAAAATTCACCTAAATGGAGTGAAATTGCTCTGCATTGAAGCTGAAACAGTGGGTTGAATGTTTTGTCAACTGAAACAGGCAGTCGGGAATGTTTAACTTAAATCACTCATCGTACTTGGAGTCATCCTATGAGTCCAGTGAAATTTTGTTCTTAAACTATAAGGAGTCTGTCCATATAAATTTCCAGTCCTTAATAGAGTCCGTTTAGCTCTCAACTTCGATGGAAAAACAAGGTTCAATGACAATGGGGCTTACTTGATAGGGTTCTTGAAGATTAACGTATAACTGGAGTTCTAAAAGTCCAAATCAGATGAAACTGGTCTCTAATTACTTGTACGATCCGTGGCTTTCTAACCATATAATGTATGCAAGATTTAACTTAGTAACCAAATCATAATACCCCAAAACACTAAGGCAGATTTTCTGGTACGAATAAATCTGGCAACTTAGGYTGATATAGTCATATCTCTAGTTTTAGGAAACCATTAAGGATGTTCAGTACACCATTTTAAACCTAATAAACAAGACTTTCTATCTATAAATTAGTAGATTCCATAAGGTCTTCCTTTCGGACCTAAAAATCAGAACAAAGACAGTATAAACAACACCATATACAACCAACGAGTTTCCAGTTTACACTACTATCAATATGATGTTCTTTTATGTTCTTTAGTTCATCTTATGAACCTTATACACTACTCTAAGTCACAAATTTCATCTATTAATATCATATGTAAAAATTCAACATTTCCTATACATGCAAAAGTCTCAAATTTCATTTTCTTAACTAGAATACCACATATCATGACTTCTATGCTCTACATAGTTTCCTCAATTCAAAACATATGCAATACGCTTTAAACTGCATGAAATCTTCCACATAACATTGAATAGAACCTTGAAAACAGTGGTCACGATCAACGCCAAGAACTAACTTAATCAAGACCATTAAACATGCTATTTTAACTATAACATAAAACAGTGGAATTTTGTAAGAAACCATTAACAAGAACAAATTCAAAACGAGAAAAGGAGAAGAAAGGAGGTGATTTTCAACCGAAAGCATCAAAGAGAAGAACTTACCAAGTGAAGGAGGCTATTTGATTTTTGGAGAGGGTGTGTCCTAGAATGGAAGTTTACAAGAAATCARGAAGGAAGGCTGGCCATATGTCTTAGGAAGGAGAGTATGTAATTCTACAAAGGAAGATGATAGATGGAGGAGGGAAGCATTTATAGAATATGGGAGTCTTGGAGATGGAGGATATTTGGCTTCAAGAAAAAGAGAATTAGTGTCGGGGTTCAAGAGTTAGGTAAGGCTTCTATAGGAAGCTTGATGGAGTCTTCAAGGCAAAGAAAGAGAGAAGCAAGGTAGTTTCCTTGGTGAATAAGAAATCAACTCTTCATGCAGAAGAGCTAAAGTCTTAGGGAAGTGAAAAATCATGAAAGATAAAAAGGAATAAAATCAAATAAATCAAACTAAAGGATAAACAAGAAGTATGTAAATATTTAGAATTTAAATCAAAGATGTTAGCTCTAGATTAAAGGAAGTTTCAGCCATATGCATGCAAGGTGGCCAAAACGTTTATGCTATGATCACTATTAATGTTGACTAAAAATGATATTTTGATATAGACTCGGAATAGGGCTTGGAATAAATGTTCTGATTTAGCTGAGCAAATACCGAATTCATTCTCATCGAAGTAATCTATCTTATTAAATACGTTATTGTGATTCGAACTTATCCTAAGTAATTCCCGATACGCGATATCCTAATTTTGAACCACTTAATTTTAATACTCATAATACTAATTTTGAGCACTCCTAATCTTTAAATATATAGATTAGATCTGAAGTCATGGAAACACACAGTCATATATCGATAACCACTCGTTGGAGAATCTGGGGCATTACATTTTCTCCCGCTAATAGAAATTTCATCCTCAAAATTTAACTGCACATTGGAATAACTCATGGTACTTCTGTTTCATAAACTCTTCTGTGTCAACGTAGTTAAGGGACTGGAAATTCTAGAAGTCTGGGGAAAACTATCTATATATCCAGCTATTTCGAGAAAACTTTTAATATCTATAGAAGTCTCGTGTCTCTTCCATTTTGACACAACTTTAACTTTTGAGGGATCAACTGCGATTCCTTCCTATGAGATTATATGTCCTAAAAAGAAAACTTCACTCAACCCAAATTGAGACTTACTAAACTTAGCATATAGTTAGTTCTCCCTTAGGTTCAGTAGCACCATCCCTAAATGTCTCACATGTTCTTCCAATGCCCTAGAGCAAACCAGTATGTCGTCTTATAAAGATAAMAACGAAAGTATCTAGGAAGGCTGGAATATCCTATGCATCAGAACCATAAASGTTGCTTGTGCATTAATAAGTCCAAACGTCATTATTACAAACTTAAAATGCCCAAACCTAGTATTAAAGGCAATTCTTGGAATATCATCTTCCTGAATTCTAATTTGGTAGTATCCTTGCATCAAATCTAACTTAGAGAAGTATCCAACACCTTGCAACTGGTCAAATAATTCATCAGTGAGAGGTAGAGGGTATTTATTCTTAATAATCACACTGATCAGCCCTCTGTAATCTATTCACACTCGTAAGGTTTTGTCCTTCTTTTTAACATACAGTGTTAGAGCACCTCAAGGGAATATACTATATAATACCTCGAGTTAGTAACTACCTTAACCTAAGGATGTTAACATTTATCCTTTTCATAGATGCGGAAAGAAAGAAAATAATTTTGAACTTTAATTATGAAGAGGTTTCCATATGCATATACTCTAATAAAATCGTATAGTAAAAGTCTAAAATCAAAATACTATTGAAAAACAAAAACTCATGGTTTATTATAAAAGGTGCCTTAAACATTAAGATTTGACAAATGAAAGATTCTTAAAAGCAGGCATTGTCCAGGTYTGAGCCTGCCCTCAAGCGATCTCCTTGAATCACCTAAATTTCATCACTGGAAACATAGAGTCAGGGGAAAGGGAGAGCTATAAACCGTAAGCAAAATTCATTAGTGGATACAAATGATATGCATTGTTGTAAAATCTTTCGAAAATTGTATCCCTCTTTCCTTTAACTTTTCAAAGTTTACTTTCCTTAACTGATGCAAGCTCAKTTGGTGTATTACCTAGCTATTAAGTTCTACAGTGGACAAGTATTATTTCGAACCAGGTCATATTCCTACCAGTAGTACCGCCAAGCGATTTACATTACATTACTCTTTCTTTTGACCTCGCAAGGAGGCCAACATTAACTTTACATTTCACCACGAAGAGGGCTAGGTCGGTGCGCCGGTCCTCCATGCCGCATTTCCCACTAACACCTTTCATGGTTTAGTCATACACCCTTTTTCTTCCACTAACACCTTTCATGGTTTAGTCATACACCCTTTTTCTTTCTTAAAACTGGGAATACATGTTTTACAAAAGTCATTTACACATTATCTTTAAAACGTTGGTCTTAGAATTATCATGAATATAGTGTACAATTTTAGTAGAAAACATTATAAAAATCATGGTACTACAGTTCCAATAAGAAAAGATCAAATTATTGTTTATCAATAATTATTTTGTAGAAATATCATAAAATCATACTTACGAAAGAACTCAGTTTTGGAACAGAATAAACTTACCTAGCTTAATAAAACATTCCATGCAAAGTATAGAGTCAAGAAAATCAAACATTAATTGTAAGAGATTCATTCTACAGGGTCAAGAATTAACAAACTTATGAATCTAGGTACATATGCGATTTTCAACTAAACTCCGTGAACAGTAACAAGTAAGTTGGCTAGCACTACTAGAAAAAGRGCTATTATGACAGTTTTAATGATGCTTTTATAAAAGCATAGTAATAGATAGTCTATAATGACATTTCTAGTTAGCTTGAGGATATATCTGCATAAAACTATGTCGTTTTACCTAATTCATTTAATATTTATGGATAAAAATATATTTACATAAAACTGAAAAAATAAAAGCCTAAGGAAAGATATAATGTACTGACATTTTTATAAGGCATGGTGATAAATGGTACAAAAAAGGGGCTGAACTCTCTTGGCATAAAGTTTTTTCACCTTTCTCCCCTCCCTCCACCATCTTCTCTCCCTAGTCACTCCCTATCTCTCTCTCTCTCTCTCTCTCTCTCTCTCTCTTCTCAGCTCCTAAAATCCCACACATTCCCTCTTTTGATTTTCCTCTTTCACCACCATTGTTATCTCTCTCTCTCTCGACTTCCTCTTTCAACATCTAAATTCTTGTCCTCCCTCTAGATTTCCCTCTTTCACTGTTGTTGTTGGCATTCTCATATATATGCCATGGACCTCAACATCCCACCTAAAGAATCCCTTGACACTTGAAATTTCACCTCAGATTCTCTTGAAATTGATTCAGTATCTTCAAGCTAAAGAAAAATGATTCAGATGTCTAGATCAATAAAATCATAACAAAAGTAATTGATACAAAAGCAACTTCATTATCACAATGGACCAGAGACAAAATAATTTCTTTTAAGATAGCTTTGTGGTCCTAAGAAGAAAAGTATGTACAAGGTTGCACACTTTTAAAGCTTTCCTATGGACTATTCTAAGCTGGATCAGAAATTAATAAATGAAATCCTTTACAGACTATTCATCAAGTTAGGAAATGCCAAAAGTTCTAGTATTGTAAGCTTCTTTTGTAGGCTTCTCCTATTATTATTTACATGACTATTTTGAGAATTCATGACTAGTAGAGAATTCATGACAAAGGTTGATTGCTCAATTTCCTTTATTCTTACATATTGGTTCGCATGTGGTTGACTTTATGCTATTGTAGAAAGAGAAATGTGGCCATATAGTTTCATGCTTATATGTATTATCTGCCAACATATTTGAATGGAAAATGTATGTATAATGACCTTTAAATATGAACTTAGAATTGTAAATATACCCATTTCTTGGCTACGTTCTTTAGTAATCTCTCATCATATACTATATGAATGCAGAATTGTAAATATACCTTATTATTCTATAGTTTTCATTTACAYTATATGTTTTTAATAAACGTAATTAACTATACTAATTTTATTTTACAATCTATATGTGAGAAGATGCATTGAAGATTAATTCGATTTTGAGTGCTATTTTATGGAGCAATGGCAAGCGTTTTGTGGTTGTTTTTGGAGGGCTTTGTCTAAGTGATTATTTCTGGAGTAAAACACAATCTGGTAGAATATATAGCTTGTATATGGAGCTTGGGACAATTGGATTGATGTTTTTTTAAGTTATTATATATTAGTTATAGTACGATTGTCAAAGATTTGAATATGAATATTGTAGTAGTTAGATACAAATATTATAAATATGTTTGCCTGTTGCACTAATTTGGAGCCACTGGTTGAGTACTGAATCATCACAATACATACATAATCCAATTTTGTATCAACAAAAAGCTTGATGCACAAATAACTCATGAAATCTTGGAACTCATGATTAAATCAATGCCAATCATAAAAATAACCATTCAATATCCAAATTCAAGTTTTCATGTCAATTGAGTAAATATGTGGTTTGAACAGAATAATTCATGTGATAAATCAAGCCGATCTAGAATCTATGTTATGTAAAAGCATTTAGAATAGCATGTACAACAATTCTCCAAAAGAGTTTGAAGAGTACTCTTGTTTAAAACATTTGAAATGTCTTGAAAACCACATAGAGTACGAAGTACAAAACCACATATTTTAGGAAGTTTATAAAATGAAATGACTCACGCTAAAACATTCAAGAATACTTGAAAACACTTTTGTAGAGTACGATATATCCTTCTGAGATATTTATACTAACTAGATGTTTCATTATAGTATCATCATATTTATTTTTTGTAGGCTTATCTTTTTCTTTAAATGAAATTTTTCATCTCATTTAGTTCTTGTAATATGCATGCTCCAAAATAAATAATAGTCTTTTGAATTTCAACATAATATTGTTCTATCTTAGTTGACTATCTCCAACTTCTATTCTTTTATAGCAGCTTTTATCCATGAAGGTGGTCTTCTTTATAATGTTTTTATTATGCTCTTATAACCTTCAATCTATCTATTTTTAATAATTATCCACTCAAAATAACAAATTTCAATATCTTTCTTGCACCATTCTTATGTTTCTCTATGGACTTCTGTAACTTTTAAATATTCATATCTGATCAAACAATAATCTTTTTAACTTCTAGGTCTCTACTTGCTTATCTATTGTTTTAATTTTTTCTACCATTTCATCGCATATGCTATAATCCATTTTAAGGAGAATCATAATACCAATCTTCATCGTCAATAAAGTTATTATCATTATAAAACCTAATAGGAACATTGTCATAATCCCATTCTTGAACATATCTTTGTTCAAATTTCGAAAGTCTTCATTAGAAATATATTCTTCTTCATTTAAACTTAGATTATTCATTTGAATACCTTTTGAATTGCCTAAATGGAGTCTTAGTATAGAAGAAAAATAAGGGAAGGAAAAGGAAGAATATTTCTTCAATAAAACTTAAGCATGGATATTACTTTGTGATAGGAATATGTAATTCGATGTAGTTGTTGTATACTTATTTTTTTCTTCTTTTTTTCCATGTTAAAATTTATTTCAAAAATATGATGAAAATGTGATAGAGGGGCTAAAGTAAGATGAATTTCTTCATATGAAAGGATAGAGTAGGGGATAAATTTCACTTTGTGAAGGAAGGGCACCTTTGCTATTCAGCCACTAATCATGATCACTCCACACTATGAGACTATTCTTCTAAGCTTAAAAGCAACTGATTTTAACTTTTAGCTTTAAATAAGCTACTATTGATCGGTTCTCCTAAGCTTTTCTATTCAACTTTTAGCTTTAAAATTTTGAAAAAGTAGATTTTTAAAAGCAGTGTGATGGTAACATTCTATGAATTTTGATAATGATTTATGCTTACATTATGTGTGAATCCTTGTAGGAACATTTGACAAGCCAATTTGGAATCATAATCTTTATAGATTTCAAATAAAGGCAATTCAGTTGATTCAAGGAGGTATCTAGGTTATCTATATGTTACATTCTCAGTTCATAGGACATTAAGTTTTATCTTTCATATATTTAGATGTGGTTTTGATTTACGTTGCTCAAGCTTTTAAATCCTTGCACAAAACCTTATAAAATTGTTTCTAAAGTGTTTTAATTATTTTTTTTGGAAAACTTTATATGTTTAACTTACAAAAGTATTAGGGCCTCTGTAGTTTCAATGAAAATGAATCCAAAGTGTTTCCACACTTTGGACTCATGACTCTATTACTTTGGTTGTCCTACATGAAAATTCTATAAGTTCAAAGTCCTTCAGTGAAGGTCTCGATGGTACAAAAGCTGGAATTCGCTCGTCCAAAGGTTCCAAGAATTGCGTCTGAACCTAATTCAGATTTAGGACTTGTGTAAACCTTAGTCTCTGAAGCTAGCTATTGTTAAGTTTAAAATCCTTCTAGCAAGGCCTTAGGCGTTGGCTGATCTAATGTTGGTCATCCGAAGGACTCCTGGACTTTCGTCTAAAGGGCACTTTAGACTGATAGTTTGGACATCTGAAGCTCTGTCATGTTATGTTTGATAACCTTCTAGTCAAGGTTCGTCTGGTACATTAGACGCACCCCAGCCTAGTTCGACCGTCCGAATTAGGCAAGTTTTCTTTCAAATAACACTTTCTTAAACTGTTACAATATGAGGTATCTAAAGGATTTTGGGGCACGTTTTTAAACATTCATTTAGAGAATTTTAAAGAAATAACACGAGAATATCTTGAAAATCTCATCTTTCATTATTATATACAAAAGTACATGAAATCTCTTAACTTAATTTTGTGAAATCACTTCAAAGATCTTTATTGTATAATCTCACTTTTTAGAGTAAAATCTTGTAAGACTTTTTATCTTTATTTTTGAAAAAATATTCCAAGATTGTCTAGGACATAAAATCTTTGTAGAAAAAGGTGAACCTTAAGGTGTTTGTTGAATCCAAAGGTTAAAGGTCTGTGAAACCCCTTTGTGGATGAACCGTTGTTGGTTGTTAAGTCTTTGTGACTTATTTACTTAGTGGATTTAAAAATTTAAAGTTGTGACCCTAGATAATGAATGTACATTTCAAAGGAATCGAACCACTATATATGTTTTGTTTTATTGTATGGTTGCCTTTCCATCTTTATTGCTTGTGATTAGATTTTTTTAATAGCATTTATTACACATACTRAGTGTTTAATATTTTTCTTTAAAGGGTGAAAATTTTGGGTTTATTGCAAAAAGTTTTAAGAATCTAACTCACCTCTCTCTTGGGTACATTGTAAGAAGGTTAAGGATGATTTTTTTCCTGATTCTGCTTCTATAAATTTTTGGACAAAAATGCCCTATTACGCCACTCATTATTTACCACAATGCCACAGCGGAATCAAGCTTCCAATTTCTCTTTTCTCTTCCAACAAAATGAAATCCTCAATGCTCTCATGTAGCTGAGTTTCTTCGATAGCCTTTTGCCGCCCCTGTTCTCTTGTTGTTCTCCCCACGATCGCTCCTTTACCTATGAACATCATGGCTACCCTATCAAAATCTAAGGAATTGAAGCCATTGGATATTTGCTATCAAAGCCCATTGTTAGTCGAGAGTTTCAAAATTCTTTCTTGTGTTTTGATGAAGAAAGATTGAGGTTTTTATTTTAGTTAGGGTCCTTAAAAAGGAATGTGTAATTGCATCAATGAGTTTGAAAAAGCAAAAACTTATGCTGGAAATGAGTTCCTTTCTATTTCTGGGCTTTTTTGCTCTTTATGCGTAATGGGATTTTTTCCAGTTGGTGCGTTGTTCAGTAACCATGTTTGTAATTTAGTGGTTTTAACAATATATTTGAGTTTCCTGATTTTATCTTTTGATTTCTATTGATTCTTGGATGTGTTGTTAAATGTTCGGATTTGTGCTCGAAAGGACTTAAGTCAATCTTTGGATGTGTTGTCCAGAAACTTGTAAAATACTATTTTCTCAATTTGAATAAACTATTAATCATAGAAAATGGACTAGAATAAACTCAAGAAATTTTTGGTTGTTTATTTACTTGAATTTCCTCATATCATTAAATATATATGCTTGAGATCTCCATAATCAAGTCACTGCAAGTTGCCTTCTGCAAGACTTGGAATTAATACCCATTCTAAAGGTGCCTATCATTTCCTTTCAATTGCAACAGCCTAGGGCCATTGTTTTTGCAATATATTGTCTCAATTATCTTGCATGTTCTGGACAACATAAGTCTTGTTTAATGGATGTATTGACAAGGTTATCTTTCTACTAATTTAACAGATTTTGATCACGTCTTAATCCCTCTATGTCACAAGTTGCATATTAATTTCAGGTAACTCTCTGTGAGTTTTTCATCTATTATAGCTTCTTCATTGCCGAGTATTTTTGCATGGTATTGGCTTTCACAGATAGGCGACTACTTATCTCTCTATGTTATTCCTCATCATAAGATCATCCATGGCATTTATCATCTCCATTTTGTTGATAGTGATAAACCTTTAGGACAAAAAGGGAGGAGGAAAAGTTACATCATAGGAGGAACCTGTAGAAAGTAATGATTGATGTCTACAGGTTTGTTTCTGTTCATGTCTTCYTTGAAGTTCCTACTRCACTGAATAGTTATCCATCAAATTCAAGGGACCTGAATTGTATTAACTCTGCTTTTAGATTTGAGTAGATCCTTATATCCTATATTTTGCTCTCATTTTCTTCTTCTTGCTTTTGGTAGTTTAATGGAAATTAAGTTCAATTATTTGCAATATTTGCTTATTCTTTCTACCAAGTACTGGCTTATGACAGTTAATTCTTAAACTTATCAAGGATATCATGTTCTCATTATAGCTTTGTATCCTAAATCAGAGGAATATCTTTGAAGTAGGTTTAGCTTAAATGCCATGTATAGCTTTTAGTTTAGACTAGCATAGCTGGAAAAAATATATTTCATGCTTTGTCTACTCACTCCAGTTTCCTCTCTTAAATTATCTCTGACCAAATTGAATTGTTCAGATTTCTTGTATTGGGTTGGAAAAATATTCCCTTCTTGATAACTTGATTTTATTTGACCTAAGGTGTCATTCTTGCATCGGGTATTGTATTCCTTTTAACTATAAATTGGACATTGCACTTATTTTTGTCAAATTTTCTTGCACTCCTTAGCAACATGGAAAAATCAAATTAACACATCACAATCAAAAGGCAAGGGCAAGATTAAATCACACTCTCCTTGTGAGAAAGTTAGTTGGGATTACAAAAATACATTTTATTAAAGTATGTGTCAAAGATGTTCGAGTCGGAAATAGACCACATACCCATTTCAACAAAAGGGGTTGAGATAATATTGGAGTTGGTTTTACATTAGAGAGCGGACGAGTGGAAGAAGATATGGAAGGTTACAACCTAAAAATAAATGGGACTCTTTAAAGAAGGAATGGGGGCTTTGGAAGACAATGATGAGAGTGAATTTGGGCTTGGATAGGATCATGTCAAACAACTAATTGATGCAAGTGACCAGTGGCGAGAGAATAAACTACTGGTATATGAAGTTAAATTACATTAATATCCATAAATAATTTTTGCTTATAGTTTTAATTGATAATTTTATTGTTAATTTATTTATTTCWGAAGTTTCTAAATTGTACTAAGTTTTAAGAAAGAGGAAATTTATTGCCAAGAGAGCAAGAAATATTGTTTAATGAAGTGTTTGCAAGGGGTGAAAATTCATGGACTCCCAGTTCAAATTCATTGCCAAGTCACATATGTGAGTAAGAAAGTCACATTCCTGAAATTGTACAAGAATCTACAAATGTTGTAAAGGAGGATGATATTTCATATGAAGTGCAAAGGTTGAGAAAGAGATAAATTCTTCAAAGTACAAAGCAACAAAATGCTAAAAGGAAATTCAATTAAGAAGGTTTAAARGCATCACTTGATTGCCTTGTAGATGTCGCTGCTACATCAAGTGCTGCTACTTTTAGTAGCATTGAGGGGAGGGATGTCTAGTTCCAATATTCATGAAGTTCTAGAAATTCTAGGGAATTTACCTAGAGTAATAAAAGGTGGTCATCTTTTCTTATTCTTGAAGCCAACATAGAGGGAAATGTTTATTGAAATTAAGAATGGTRAAATGTGACTTCAAAGGAATTACTTAGTCTTTTTCTTTGTTAAAATCAAATTAGTATTATGTAGTTGATTTTGGATATTCAAAAGTTAAAGGATTCCTTGCGTCATATAGAGGTGAAAGATATCATCTATTTAAATTTGAGCGTGAGCAGCCTCGAATGCAGAAGAATTATTCAATTTCGTTTATTCATTCTTAAGGAGTGTTATAGAATGCTCATTTGGTGTATAGAAAGTTTAGTGGAAAATATGAAGGAAGGGTCAGCTCACCACTACTCATTTGCCGATCAAGTTATAATTGTAGCCTTTGCAATGGCTATTCACAAATTCATAAGGAGACAAAGTTTGATATTTGCTATGAAAAGTCAAAGCATAATCTGAATTGTGATGATCTAGATATAACTGCAAGGCCACGCCGTGGAAGTGAAGTACAAAATGATGAGAGTGAAATGGACAAAGTTAGGAATATGATTTCTGCAGAAATATGTCAACAACAAAGAAGTAGGAGATATCATCCATCAAGTTGATGCTTTGTAACRCTCCAACACTTTATATTAGTTCTATTTTTATTGTGATTATGTTACATTATATTTTTTTTTAAGAAAATTTTCTTACATCATACCAAGTAATAATAATAATAATTTATAATATTACATACCATTGACGGTGGGGTCTACTATAGGTAGGTTCAAAATCACGTAATTGTCATCTATCTTTAAAATTATTGCAGCGGAATCTAATTGTAAAATTGTTCACACAAATATCATTTTAAAGAAACAGAAGGTATATCAGATATTCAAAAGAATAATTTTTTCTATCTTAATGACAGGAGAAATGGTCCAACATGCTTCTATGCCTTTGCTAGTATTTAGACCAATATATCTAATGTATCATGTCAGTTTCTTTCCCCAATGATCTGGAATCTTAGTATTGTTACTCTATTATAGGTCTTAGAATCTGGCAAAGTTTCTCCTGTGCATGGGGAATAGATTTGATAATTTCTTTTTCCATGATAAATGTGATTTAGAGTAACTCTCTAGACGATGAGGATTGATATTATGATAGTCCTTAGAAAGGKATTGCTATAAGATATGTGATGAAATAATTTACAAAATTAAAATAATAGATAATCAAGTAAGCGAATTACAAGCTCAAAAAGATTATTATTTACATAGATATGAATATTTAAGAACTACTGAAGTATGTAGAGAAACCATAAGAATGGTACAATAAAGATGTGAAAAATATTTTTTCGAACATATGTATGCTAAAGATGAATGAACATAAATTCACAAAAGCCTAGCAAAGCATTATAGGGAAGATCCTCTTAATGAATAAAAATCACTATAAAAGAATAGGAACGGGGGATAATCCTCTAAAAATAGAACAAGATTTAGTATAAATACAAAAAATTATCATTTATTATGGAGAAAAGATATTACAAGATCTAAGTGAAAATAAAAAATCATTTAGAGAAAAGAATGCCCCTACAACAAGTAAATGAAAAGATASAATAATAAATTATTTATGAAATATTAAAATCCCAGAACAATGTAAAGGCAATAATTTAATATGGAAGATTCAAAGTATGATAATTCAGATGTAGATAATCTAATAACTAAAATAGGAGATTTATAACTAAATGAAAATTTAGATACCTTTATCAATTTAAAACCTGATTCAATTATTGAAGATGAGATAAATTGAAATCCCAATATMAACAACGTATCGAGTACCAGAAATAGAACCCAACCAATTAAAGGATGGGATAAATTAACTCGAGGATATGCTGGAATAAGTTCTCTAAAATATAGAGAAACTCATTTCCCCAGTAGAAGCTATGAAAAATGAACCRATAAACCCGTTTGGAATATATCTAGATTTAGATTGTCAAGTAATAGATAAATGGGAAATAGCTACCAAAATAGCAGTTTCTGTAAATAAAATGGATTATGAAACYACCAAACATTTTATTGAAAGGAGTTTAGTTAGCGGTGCATTAAGATTTTGGCAACATCTAAGTGATGATGCTAGAAACATGATATTTAATACTGATGATAATATAGCAAACTTGATATCTAGAGCTACAGAAGCTTTAAGATAGATTAGAATTGATAGGAGAATGAAATTTAATAAAAGACCCAACCCAATAAATAAATATAATATCGCACTTCTTAGATTACAACTATGTGATATGTGCCAAATAGAAAGATATATTTGCATATTTCAAGATTATTAGTACCATATTTATAATAGAGTAGCAAAAGTTATTTGCTTATGTTTTATACTAAGATTCCAGATCCTTGGAGAAAGAAACTAATAGATACTTATAATCTAGGGACTGTAGATACTTTAGGAAAAAGAATTACATATCTTAAAGATAAATGAGCGAATGGTGTGGGGACGCCATGCTAGCTAAAAAATTAATAAAAGGATTAAGAAAAAGAGTTTCTTTATGTTGTAATAATACTAAAATGTCATTTATGGTAGGATGTTATAGTCCATATTATTATAACAAGATAAAAGAAAATACAAAAGGAGAAAAATATTTAAAAATAAATATTTTAAGAAAAGAAAAGCAAGACATTACAAGAAGAAAGGTTATAAAAAGAATAAAAAGGCCTTCTTATAAAAAAAATGATGATAAAAATGATCCAAAAGCCCGTAAATGCTACTACTAACATTATGCTAATAAATGCCCTAAAACATTTGAGAGAAATAAAAAGAAAATAAAAATTGATAAAGATATTGAAGTTCTAATAGAACAAGGTGAATTTATACATATAAGTAATTTTGAAGATATCRATTCTAAGATAGTATCTTTATACTCACCGATACAGAATATACATCCATCCTCTGAAAAAGAAAAATAGTCAAGAAATAGTAGGAACCAGTATAGCCAGTACCTACGACTATCAGGGTGATATAAACAGGAAATATTAATAGATAAAAGAAAACTAAAATAGATTCGAAAAGAAAAATTTTCTCTATCCAATTATTTAGGATTTAGATAAATCTCTTAGAAAAACTTGGAAAATCCAGAAGACATCATTTSTTCTTTAGATTAAACATATAAGAAAAATTAGAAGTAAGTTTAACTTGATATCTTTATTATCTAAAAAGAATATTCAAGATAAATTAAATTAAATAAAACCAGAGATAAGAAATAATCTTGGATGGATTCATATAGGAGCTATAGACATAATCATTATCTCAACATTCAAAGAATGATTAGATACACCTATCGATTTAGCAATATTGGATAATAGAATTAAAAATAGAGAAGAAGTGTGCTTGGGAATTTTACGAGGAAATCTATAATGCAGAAAATTAAAATTTAACATTCATCCTCGAATTTCCTATCACCTTCAAGATAAGGATTTTGATAAAAATCTAAATCTATTACAAGACTTTAAAAGAAATAATTTTTTTCATCAATATAATAGACCGTATTCGATTACTTATATGATCTCATATGCGATATCTAATACGCATCATTCTCATTGTTTTGARATGAAAGATGTTATAGAATTTCCTTATTTGTTTAATGAGGTAAGTCACAGATACTTAGTTTGCCAAGGATACAAGAAATAGAAGAGATACATTCGTTGATAAAATTCTTCATAGATTCTCCTTTACAGATTCAGCAATTTTTAGCAAACCTCTTATAAGATCTAATTCTTATATATATAATCTACCCTTAATAGCAAAGAATGATTCGTTAAAGAATTATAAGATAAAAAGAGAATATTTTAATGGAATTTACATTCTACCAAGTAAATATATTAGTAGATACCGGAGCTAATGGTAATTACATAACAATAAATTTGTGTCATAATCTACAAAGATATAAACTCCAAGACCCTCATCAGTATACTAATTTCAATGGAGAAATACATGAAATAGATGAAGCCATTGAAACAATATTAAGATTTGGAAATGAAACTATTCCCATTAGATTGTAATAAAAAATGAAGGATATAATGATACATTGGAAATAATGTTAGGAATAACATTCCTAAATAATGTATAACCATATAAGATAACTCCTTACGGACTTAAAATAATTTATAATGATTAAATTCATTATCTTCCTAGACGACTAGCAATATAGTATATATATTCCTATTGGAATAACTTCTAAAGATTATGAGGTAGAATATTTCGCAACCTATATAGATAGTGGACCAGGAGCCTACTTATATAAAGCAGACTCAAAAGAATATCATCAAGATTTATACCCAATGATAGGATGAAATATCTCTCACAATCATATTGCTTTTAATAAAGGAATCCCACAACCGATAATAATATTAGGATCATTTTTAATGATAATAATATTAGGATCATTTTTAATTATATGTATTCCATTTTACTTCCATAATATGGAAATAATTTCTTCAATTATTTCATAAAGTAACTTTTGATACTACACTTTATTAGATTACGTTTAAAATGCCTTGTAAGCATTTGATTGTAGTTAAGCGCATCAAAAGTGCCTATGGTAAACATTTTTCTATTAGCTTTAAACCGCGCATAGGCCAATGTGGTGATATAGGCTATAAACAAAAATCGATTTTCCCTAAAGAGCCCCCTTATTATAGGCTCATTTTAAAAAATTTAGAGTTATCAATGGACCAGATCAATAATAAACTAAAATTATGTTATTCTAATAACCCTTTACAGTTTTGGAATAAAAACCATATTGAAGCTAAATTAGAAATAAAAGATAAAAATAAAATTATTAAAGTAACACCAATGAGATATAATCCTGAACATCAATAGAAATTTAGAAAACAGATAAAAGAGTTGCTAGATTTAAACTTAATTAGACCAACTAAATCTCCTCATTAGTTCTCTTGCTTTTATGGTAAGAAACCATGCAAAGATAGTCAAAAACAAGGCTAGGATGGTTATTAACTATAAAAAATTAAACGTAACACGTTYTTCGATGGATTCTTTCTACCACATAAAGAAAGTTTAATAAACTGGACTAGCGATAAAAAGTTGGTTTTTAAATTTGATTGTAAAATTGGATTTTGGCAAATAAAAATGCATCCTAATAGGATTCTATATACTACCTTCTCTACTCCTTAAGGACAATATGAATGGTTAGCAATGCCTTTTGGCTTAAAGAACGCCCCACAGATGTTTCAAAGAAAAATAGATAATATTTTTAAAGATTATGACTCTATCTATGTCTATGTCGATTATATATTAATCTTGTTTAATGATATTACTTTTCACTTAAAACATTTAGATATTGTTATAGATTTATGTATTCAAAATAGGTTAGCTCTTTCTGAAAGAAAAATTAAATTATTACAATAAGAGATAGAATTTTTTTAGGAATGCGGATAGATAGAAAAGGGATAAAACTACAAAATCATATATTAGAAAAAATCTCGGCTTTTCCAGACAATTACAAGATAAAAAGCAAGTACAAAGTTTCGTAGGTATTTTAAACTGTGATTCAGATTTTTTTCACAATTTGGCACAACTAAGAAAGCCATTGCAGGAGCTACTAAATAAAGATAAGATATTTTTATTTAATCCCTATCTAGAAGACCAAGTAAAGAAAACAAAAGATGAATGTAAAAATCTTCCCAAAATACAGTTGCCTAGAGATGATGATGATCTAATTTTCGAAACTGTTACCTCTGAACATATTGAAGAAGATAGATTATAACACAAATAAAAAAAAACTGGAGAAAGTTTATTTAGATATTGTTCAGGAACCTTTAATGATCACTCGATATCATATTAATGAAAAAGAACTCTTGGCAATAGTTAAAAGTTGTCAAAAGCTTTATTACTTTCTATAGCCTAAAAGATTTTTATTAAGAACTGATAATACTTAGATGAAGGCATTTATTCAAAATAATTTACCTTCTAAACCATAGTATAAATGGTTTATTAGATGGTAGACTCTCTTGTCTGAATATTCTTTTGATATTATGATTATGTGATCTAATAAAAATATTTTTTAGCAGATTTCCTAGCTAGAGATGGCYGAGTTTATGAAGAAGATTATCAAAATACAAAAAAGATTTGGACAAACAGGGTTTTTCTATTTAAAGACAATATTTCTAATATTATTAATATTTCTAACCTCCCTAGAATGGCCAAAGAAGTTGCCGAGTTACTTTTATTAGAGTACAAAATATAAATGCCAAAATTGGTAACTGCAAAATTGCTAGCAAGATGATAAAAGACTACTACAGCAAGATAGAATTTGAGAAAATAGATACATCATCTTCATTTGGAGAAAAAATGATAGATAACGTTCTGAAAATGAAGGTCCAAAGTCTTCTCATGAAAACATTTCACTTAGACCTTAGAAGTCAATACAGAGCTCTAGTGAAAGAGTTCAACCCAATTCACTGCATCCAGCAATAGAGTATCAAACATTGATAATGAGAGACTTATAGTCTCTATCTAATTCTGATATTCGATATCTTGAATTTTCTAGGATTTATTCTAGAATTAATTATCTACAAGATGCTTCTCCACAAGAGATATTATATTGGTTGTTCTCAAGTTTTTATCTGCWGGACCATATTTTTATCAACATGATAGATATCCAACCTATCACTTTATCCAGCTAGGCAAAGYAGACTCATTTTGAATACATGTCGATAAAAAGAATTCAYAAAATTTCTAGAAAAAAATATACATTATAGAAGAGCAGTTGGCATAAAAGTAGTCCTACAAGGAATGGAGGCTAATTTTGGGAAAAGGTTTTTGCACTTATGGAGGCAAGAAGATGCACTCTTTTGTCATGATGCCACCCGCAAAGTCTATATCTTCAGCTGCTAGACATTACCTTCAAACCAAGATAAGATTCTTGGAAAAGGGAATTATCAGATCTAGTCCCCAGGCATAGGAGAAACTTTGCCAGCTTCAAAGACATTAAAAACACCTATCCTGCATGTTCTCCTGATAAAGACCATGTAGAAAATATAGATTCAACTTCGAGTGAAATTAATACTGATATGACAGCYAGGGGTGGGCGTTCGGTATTCAGTGTGGTGTTCATTTTAATATTTCGATTTTAATTCTTTTTAGCAATTTTCTTTGAAAACCTAACCAAACCGAATTGTTCCTAAAATCGAATTACGAAAAATCAAAAATTTTGATTTAGTTATGTTTAAACCAAAATAAACCAAAATTTTCAATTTAACAGCCCTATTTTTGAAATATCAAAATAAAATCCCATCAAATGAGAAAAACAACATCATCATCTCTCAATTACAGCTCAAAAAATTCCCAAAAAATGCAAAACATCTCCTTTCAAAGGTGCCAGATAAAAAGCAAACAAGTACCTAAATCAATTTATAATCTTAAAATCCATGAAATATCAAGTTGTATGAAGCTGTCCGATTTTGTCCTGCTTCATGCTACAAGGAGCACAGTTTGCAATGGAGACGTCAATGCAACTCTGTAAGAGCAAATACAAAAGACAAGACAATAGATTAGAGAGTTTAAAACATAAGCCACAACTCTGCAATAGTAAATATGTCAATAATGACAAATACCAATATATAAAAAAATAAACGACTCTATTACATACTAAATTACAACGATTAAAACAAGCTTTGAACTAATATTACATGTGATTATGAGAATTAGTTTTACCATAACATTAACAAACAGAAACTTAAAATGAGTACTCTTAGAGATGTCGATATTGTACATATATATCCATATACTATGTTATATGTGTCTATGTCTTTCTTGAATTTCAATAAGAAGTAAAATACCTTGAAACATCTTCTAAGTCATTAATAAATGGGGCAACTTTGTTAGGAAAATGCAAATCCAGATGCAGACTGGTCCAATGTAGTACATGTGTTGCTGTAAACAATGACTAAAATGGATGATTAGCTGTAAGCCTGTAAACATAAAACATTAATTTCCTTAACAAAAAAAGCAACCTTGAATGAGGCTAACCAACCTTGAATGTAGTACATGTGTTGCATCCTGTAACCAACCGTTACAGGATGCAATCTCTACCTTCTATATAAATGAGGCCCTTTCTGCTATTGAGAGATCATCTTATTCGAAATCAGGCCAAGAAAGAWATTGATTAAAAGAAGACTTTGCATCCAGGAAATGAATGGCAGAAAATATGCAGATTGAGGAGAAAAATAAAAGATCTTTATATAGCTATTCATTGCATGTGGAAGATTAGATGCTAGCAAAAGCAAAAGTTGATATTGGCAAATTGGGAACGGGAAGGACCACGTGGAACAACGTAAAAAGTTTAAGATCAAATATACCTGAATTATATAGACAATATTTTTATTAGGAGATTCTTTATGTTTAAGACCAAAGTTTAAGATCAAATATACCTGCATTATATAGACAATATAGACAATATAGACATGGAGCCAAATGGAGCCAATCTTATTATAAAGGGTCTACTTTATGATAGTTGTTACATACGAATGAGATACTGTAACACCCCTAGTTTAGGAATTGTCCTAAGCTAAGAATATTACATCACTTTACTCGCAAATAATCAACTATCCATTTAAAACTCAACAATATCCAAAAGAGTTAAAAATGTGTTTTAACAAATCTTCACTATCCCGAGATTTATTCAAAACAAAAATCGCAGATAACCTCAAGAATTTAAACCAATGACAAATACTTAATAGTAAGCAAAAACTATTCAAGTGGACAATTATCTTACTACATAAAATTTATTCAAAACATGTTCCAGAGTATCATAGCTTGCCCACAAGCGACCTCCTCGCTCCATCTGGCTACACATCATCTGAAATACGAAATAAGAAAAAAGGAATAAGCTAAAAAGCCCAGTAAGTAAACCTCATGCACGAATGCATAAACATGTCCTACATGTCATGAAATTATCAAATTTTGCCTTTTAAATAAAAACTTTCTAAACATTCCTTTTCGAAATCTCTTTACAAAACCTTTCCTTCAAAATATATAATTTGTAAAACATTTCATTCCATTTCGTTCGTGAGCTCACTGAGCGTAAGGCCTAGCCACTAAGCTTGCACTGGGCYATTTTTATTTGGAACCCGATTCCATTCCTACCGGTAGAACCACAAAGTGGTTAATATTACATTTTTTTTTCCTTCCATCTTTTTACCTCCAAAGAGGCGAACACTCCATTCTTCCATACCCTCCAAGATGGTAGGGTCGGGTGCSCCGGTCTCYCACGCCCCATTTCCCACTCACATCTTTCGTGGCTAGATTTACACTCCTTTTCGAAAACTTTAACATTTTCCTTTAAAATTTCCTTTCCTAAACCATTCACTTTCCAAATGTGTGAATGGCTCATGCCAGAAGTAATGTAAAACACTAACTACATGCCCATGACATGAAATGCATACAACTRTGTATCACATATCATTCAATATAAAAATAATACAGGATAAGAAACACATGAAAACATTCTACACAATTTACACCTCAATATACAATCCTATACGCAACACATTAAACTATCTAGAAGAATTCAATTACATCTATTCACAGGCATTAATGAGATGCGAGAATTTACTTACTCGGAGTCCTTTACGTTAATGGGTTCTTACTTAAATTGTGAAGTGAACTCCTTCAACCGTTCTCAATGTAAGGGCTCAAACTGACCTAATTGTGATTACAAAAAGAAAGTCTACTTAGTTCGATCGTCCCAACTTAGATATTATATGTTTAATYCAAGAATGTCCTTTATCAATTTATAAATCCGTATTTAGTTCTCATATTATCAAGTATCACGTTTTTTAAGGATACAATTCAACTCCTTAGCTCAGGTATAACCTAATCTATGTTCTCCTAATAATTCACTTCAGGGCATAATTATGTACAAGTCATAAATTCCAATATCAAGTGTTAACGTTTTCACCTTTAAGTTCACGAGATCCAAGTGTTGCAGGGGCAGTATTGGGTTTTTGGGCGTGGCTCAGGCGGCACGTGCCACAACTCTGGGCGTCTAGTCGCCTGGGAGCCTGGCACTGGCATTGAGCACGTGGCATTAGCACTAGTGCCTGGCACTGGTGCTGGGCACCGACGTTGGGCACTGTTAGGTGTTGCTCCTTGACGCACAATCAGAGCACCTATTGGCGCTGGGCACTACCGGGCGCTGCACCGATTGTTGCTTCTTGTCCACGCAGTAACATAATTCTGGTCCACAGTGAGTCATGACCTCGGCCGCAACCAGTAGATTCATAGTGGCAATGTCCGACGACGCGAGCAGCAAGGACAGAGAGCAAAGGTGACGGCCAGCGGCAAGAGATTCTAGATCCAGTCGAAGAGAAAAATTGTTGAGCAGAGAAGGAGAAGAAGGTAACGACGGCAGATTCGACGAATGTGTGTCGTGCAGAGAAGAAGAAAAAGATGGTAACTAGATTTGGAGGCRCRGATCGTGCTCCTCTGACGCACGACTTGGTCGGCAATGGCGCGGACCACAGACCACAGATCCGAGCCCAAGAGCGAGAGAGGGAAGCCGAAGAAGAGACCTGGAGTGGTCTGCTTGGCTCAACAAAACCGGACGACCTCCTGGCGTGCATCTCGCAACGACTCGAGCTTAGCCTCAGCGAACGGCGACAGCAATCGCGAGTTACATCAATCCAACTCGAGATGCGGGCGGCTCGTCGATCACAACCAAAGTGGTCAGCAATCTGGCGAGCGGAGGTGGCGATCTCGAACACAGTTAGCGACCAAGCAAGGGTCGCGCGGCCTGGCCGAGTCGCTGCAAAATCCTGTAACGACTAAGCGGTTCGTTGTCGATTGAGCAGCATTACACACAGCGACCAGCAGAAAGCAAAGAAGATGGTGATGACAGTAGGGCTTCCTTGGAGTGGGCGGCGACGGTTGCAGAGGGGGGTTACGGGAGGAAGAAGATAGTTTTTTTTTAGGTTTTTTTTTCTTTTCTTTTCTTTCTTTCTTTTTATTTTTTATATATTTTCTTCCTTTTTCTTTTTTTAAATTTTATATTTTGGGCCATAACCTAAACCCTTCGGGCCTTCCCATCCATACCTAACCCAAAATCCTTAAATTAAATATAATAGGCTTCCTTTTAATAAAAAGCCCAACTTCCGACTAAGAAATAAATCGGCCCACGAGTCGAGCCTTTAACCAAACAATGACTCTTATTCGACACAAATAATATTTTCATACTTATTAAACGTGCGATTTCAAAATATTAATCACATATAAAATTTCCAACCCTAGTTGGCACACAATTTCACAYAATCAAACAAAAACTAATAAAAGAAAAATTTTTGGGCATTACAAATACTTTCTTGTCAACCAAGTATGGTAGAGGGAAAAAGACCCTACTCTTACAGTAGCACATTCATCAACCCACTGCATTAAACACTTTTGAGTAGTCCTTACATCATATTCCTCCCAATCCATGCAAAATTTAAAAATAAACTTAACTGTATCAAGAAATATAAAATTCTCCAACAAGACTACTTCACCTAATTTCCAGGACTAGGACTTATGCCAACCTAGTAAATAACAAAAGAAATTAAAATGAAAAAAGCAGGTACTATTGAAATTGAAACTTTAAATGAAATATATTGCAAGAAAGTACCTTGACACCACATAATATTAAAGGTCCAAAATGGTTGATTCATTGCATAATTTGCAAATTCTGAAAAATGAAATAAAATAAAAATACTTGAGAATCTATAAATTACAATGAGTAAATGAATTTAAAAAATAATAATAAACCATAAAAAATACTTTGATCAATCTTTGTTAAATATTCAAGATCTTCCTTAACATTAATTGGATGAGATTCTCTTCACAACCAATCCTTGGCACACATAAGACATTGAACCATTCTAAGAGTCAAAGAGCTCCTAAATGTGTCAAGAACAYGGCATCCCATATTAAAAGCTGATTTTGAAGCATCCGTAGATACAAAGACAACAAATATATCTCCAGTCATTTGAGCAAGTATAGGAAATCTTGGAGCATTGAGCTTCCACCACTTCAATATGTCAAATCCATCATCATCTCTTTCTCTTTCTTCTCCAATGTATTTGTCCAATTCATTTCTATTATCAATCCCTCCAACCTCATTAAGAAACATATCATACTCACGCTTAGTGTCTACATCCAAATTTCATTTTTTTGTGTTATACCACGAGAACTTTGCAATGCACTTGAAATATAACTCATGGATGAACATGAAGATGATTGCGACRGTGATGTAGTTGTGTCAAATGATTGATTGTTTAACTGTTTATACTCATCAAAGAGTGCATAAATCCCTTCCTTTACCTTACTTGCAAGAGTATTCCTACCAGGATACATTCTTTGAACCACCCTCAACATAATGAAGCTTAAATTGAGGATCTAGAATCATAGCATAAAACATAAGAAAATTCAACTTTTCATTATTCCCCCAATATTTGTTGTACTTTTCCCTCATCCTCCTTGCCATTTCTTTCAACTCAAAATCATCTTTACCTTCCCAAGAATTCAACAATGTCACAACATCACTAAGTTCATGATGTGGGGATTAGCCACAAGCTTAGATCTAGACACAAACACGAACAAGAAAACAATAGAAGATGTTAGATCAAAGTCGGCAATGGAAGAAATCAGAATAGAAAGGATACTTGAAGGAAAACTCGAACCAACAAGGCAACAACTCTTGATCTCTTGAGATCAAGAACCGAATACCAATGAGAATTCAACCTTCTTCCTTTGCAACCTTACACAATGGCCATGGCAGCCATGCACAAGGAGGATACTCAATCAAGCTTGCTAGCACCGATCCCTTGAAGAATTAACACACAAGACAACTTAAGTCAAATCAACAACAACRCACTCTAAATCTCTCAAGGGAAATTCGATGCATTCAACCAAAAGGGAGACCATGTTTTTGTGTTCTTAAACAAATGAATTTTGCCCTTTAAAAGTGAAGACCCTTTTATACCTAAGTGGCTTACCTTGCTATAAAGGAAACTAATGCATAAAACATAAAATAAGCTAGAAAATCATGTCTTAAAAATCTATTACATATCCCAAAATAATCCTCAAACATCCTTGAGGTCTTTTTGTGCTCCTATTGCCACCATGCTCAATAAATGAGGCTTAGGAAGATCCTCCAACATAGCTAGCTCCTTGGACAAGTAGAACGCAACTACTTTGTCCAACTCTTGTTAGATCTTCTTAGCCCTAGCTCTAGTCATGGRGCCATCAAATGTAGGCACCGTAGGTGGTGTGGTGAGTGGTCCCTCATCAGTTCATGAAGAACTTGATTAGAAGTCACATATAATGAACATGAAACTCACAATATTAAGTCATAAAAACGTCCTAAAAGAYAAAATGAAGTGAAAAATGTTTCCCCAATCATCATCAGTAGGCACACCACTTAAATCATCACATTCTAAATCAAACCTAAAATGTGAATCTATATCTACAAATCTTTCAAATGCTTTTGCAAGTGCCAAAGTTGTATCTAGCATCAAATAAGCGGAGTTCCACCTAGTAGGAACATCTAAGCATAACAGCCTCCTACTCTCTATTTTTCCCTTTCAACACACTTCTTAAACTCTTTCAATCTACTTGGAGACTGTCTTACATGTCTAACTACTGCCCAAACACAATCAATTGAAGAGATAATCTCTTTTAAGCAGTCAGACATAACAAGATTTATTATATAAGCAATACATCTCAGGCTCGAATCCCACCATGGAGGTCACAAGTTTGAAACTCCACTAGCATTGGTCAGCGCAATAAGGCCCGTGTGAGGTAGTAAGACGTGGTCCCATCAAGTAAGAGGGGATTAGGTAATCTCGACGTGCTTCGTTTATTGCGCCTTGCAAAAACGAGGTAGGACTTGGGGGATCCTGAGGTTTATAAGTAATGGAGTGTCGTATCCTAACAACTTAAGCTTTTGGAATAGATAGTTGGACGTAGGGGATCCTGAGCTTATAAGTAATGGAGTGACGTATTCTAACAGCTTAAGCTTTTGGGATAGCTGGTTCCATTGCCTTATGGTATCAGAGCCAACCTAGGTTCGAATCCCACTGTGGAGGTCACAGGTTCGAAACTCTACTGGCGTTGGTCAACGCAGTAAGGCCCATGTGAGACAGTAAGACGTGGTCCCGTCAGGTAAGAGGGGAGTAGGTAATCACGACGTACGGGGTCCAGTGTGCCTTGCAGAAGCGGGGTGTGACTTGGGGGATCCTGAGGCTTATAAGTAATGGAGTGCCGTATCCTAACAGCTTAAGCTAATGAAGATACTTTCCATCCAATAAAAATAGTACCCYATTTAAAAGTTCTTTTCTTCAAATAAGAAATTGCTACATCATTCGAAATTGCATTATTAATTGTCACTGTAAAAACTTTGTCAATTCCCAATCAAGTAAACAATTTTCAACCCCTTTTCCAATAACCTCATCTTTATGACTGTCTATGTGACAAAAATTAAAAATTTTCTTGTGCAAAAACCAGTCATTATCAATAAAATGAGTAGTAAGACACATATAATTAATTCTTTGCTCAGAAGTCCATGAATCCGTAGTAAGGCAAATTTTATCAGATGATTCCTTTAAAAAGGTCTTCAATTTTGCCTTCTCTTCTAAATATAATTCATAGCAATCTCTTGTAATGGTAGAACGAGATAGGACTTGAAAAGATGGACATGCAACTGATATAAAATGCCTAAACCCTTRTTTTTCAACAAAACTAAATGGTTGTTCGTCAATAATGATCATATATGCACAAGCCTTCCTAGCATCTTCTTGATTAAATCTCCAAGTAACTACTGAACCATCTTTATCCCCATCAACTAAAGATTGTAGTCTTACTTGAGTTGCATGAGTTTCATTGTTGTATGGATTTCTCATGCAACATTTCATATGATTCTTCAAAGGGCAACATAGTCTGCTTTACAATAATTGCAATACGCTCTCTCTTCCCCTTTTTTGGTTGCATAGTCGGTGAAGTGAGACCAAAACAACAGATCAAGGTTTCATGGCTTTTCTCTTTTTATTACCTTCACTAACACTAGAAGATTTGGATCCTTGGATTATTTCAGGTGGAGGAATGACACTTTCAATATTCAATAGTAAAGTATTAGCTTGGTCCTACATCCTAATTTATCAATAAATTATTTTTTCAATTATAGCATGAGCATCTAGAACCGTTATCAACAAGGGAGGAGGGAGAGTACATTTTAAAAAGGTAAAACAAATGAAGCTATAAGGCTTAGCCGGTCAAATTATGTCTTCTATCTCGACCTGATTTGATTTCTTCTTCTTCACTTTTATATTACAACAATAATAGAAACCATATTTGAGATGGGCATATTTCCAGGGATTCAAATTGAAAAATTAATCATAATTGGATTATAGTAATGATTAATAAGGCACTTAAATATAAAAATTAAAAGACCGGATATTCAATTTAATTGAGATCACTTGCAACTTGGCTAGCGTCTTCATATAATTTCTGTAAATATAATCATACAACAACTTGAACTGCATCTTTCTATGACCTCTATAAAGAAATGATAATTCTACAAAATCATAAAGTTTATTTTTGGAGCCAAATTTCAAAAATATCATAAAGGCCTAATGGCTCAATAGAATTGGCAACTACGAGAGAAAAACTCAAGGCTGCAGAGAATAATCATGTCCAATAGCTGCTTAGTTCCTGGGTAAGGATACAATTAATTTTTAAGTCAAGAATATGCTCCATAATTTCTTATGTACCTGAGTTTCTCCAAGCTGGGATTCCCTTCATTTTTGTTAAATCGTTTAAATGCATAAAATACAATCTTCTCTATCAGTTCACTATTCTGTGCAAAATTTACTCATAATAGTTTGTTAAATGATATAAGTTTAAGAGGCATCAAAAACTAACTTAGGCAAYCTGATTTTCCCTTATCACATGAAAGTTAGTATTTTTCTGAAATCTTTTATCACTTGCACATTTGATCCGTATTGCAATGAAAGACAAACATGCTAGAATAGGAACTAAGGGTAATAATGCTAGGGAAGAGATAACAAAGATCATTTCTACTATGATGGTGAGAATGATCAGCTAGAGCCTAGAGCTAATACATGACAAATTGCCATCAAATTGGTAGTCATTTAAACAACCATTATCACATTATTCTCTTACATAAAAGTGAAGGAATCTTAAGTACAACGTAGTCAATTTGGAGTCTAGGAGATCAAAAAGAAAAGCAGAACATCATATTTTCTTTCCTTCTTTTCTTTAAAACTTAAATATTCCACTTGTGAAATGAAAAACGAAGAGGAAATAGAACTTCGACAGAATGGCTCTTCAACTCTATCGTCTTCACACCCACCACTAAACATTCATCTAAAAGTAATAGTGCATAAATGTATATAAACTTTAAAAGCTATGTTCTCCTTCTCCTTACTTTCTTTGCTTTTCTTTCATTTATAAGACCCACAAAAACAGAGGAAAGTCATATGCATATCCATGCCTCACAAAAATGTGGGAAAATACTTTATAGAAAAACAGTCTCTTGAAGATGCACTATACATGGTGTGATTCTACCCAACACTTTGTTCATCCTCCATGTGAAGTAGATATTTCAGAAACAATAAAGCTCCTATCCATAATACCCAAATTACAAAAATCACAACTATGATAAGCAGTAAATTTAACTAGATCCCATTTCAAGCGCCTTACTAATTACCAAATTAAAAGAAGATCCCCAAAATTACTAGCCTCATGCATTAATCTATACCTTACTCGACAAATCTAAACCATAAAACAAAAAGACCACTATATTCAGGAGGGAATGAGARAGAGAGAGAGGCCTATAACAAAGATGGATTCAGCAACCAATCGTGTTGTCCCCTAGTGCTGGCGTGTCTACAAAGCTGAAGATGTGAAAATGAGAGATAGTGAAGTGCGACAAGTTAGTATTCTATAGATAGGATATGGGGTACTCCTCTCCTCCTGACTGGATAAATCATAAAACCCTTTAGCTTTACTTTTACTAGGTTTAGGGAGAACCTTTGCCCCAAATCTTCGGAATTGCTACAACAGAGTAAGAAGAAGAGTRGCGACTGGCGGTGGCAGTGGTTGTGGCTTGTAGGTCCTCGACTATCGTAATTTGTGAGTGTGTGAGAGTGTGAGTGCGAGTGTGCATGTGAAAGACTGAGTGAGTGTATGTTTGATAGTCGATAGAGTTTAGAGTCAGGCAGTCAAATAGTCAATATATCTTTTATTAGAAAATAATATATATAATTTTGATTTTTGATTTTTGATTTTCGGTGAAACTGAATTAGAAATTTCTTAAACCGAATTCGAACTGAATTACAAGTTAATTTTGAAAACCGAACTGAAAATCGAAAAGCCGAACCAAAATTCTTATTTCAAATTCGATTCGATTCGAAAAATTGATTTAAACGAATAATGCACACCCCTAAATGATAGCACTAATTCAGAAAAGATAAAGGTGGAAGGCYGCATCAGCAAAAGATAGTTGAGTTTTTCAACACTTACGGCGAGCAAAAGATAAGATGAAGAAAAACAACAAAATTATTGAAGATTGCCATTATGATAAGAAGAAGATAAGAATTATTGACACAAATGTCAATAATTTCGGCTGCAAGATAACAAAGACAAAGAAATAGGAATCGCTATCAGCCATCTTAATTTAATTTATAGTTAAAATTCGGACTTGAAGTTTGCAACCTGTATATAAATAGCTGTAACTAGTTAGGAGAGGGCTTCAATTTTTAGAAGGCAGATTTCGATTCCTAGAAGGCCGAATTTATCCCTTATGTAATAACTACTCCCAAAATATCGTGTGAAGAAATAAAAGTCTGTTTTCATATATTGATTCCATACTTAGCAAAATTTTCTTTGTTTCTTACAAAAAAAAATCTCCCTCACATGCTACCTTTAAAACCTTACCCCTGGAGGTAGAAAATGAAACCAAGTTGTATTGAATATCTCTGAAGGGATGACAAGGGAAGTTACTATGGTCAGGTTAGGGCTAAAATGCCTCTTAAAAGTTTCGTCGAATACCCGGAGATATATTGGTCAAAATGGTAGCAAAGGTACAAAAGCATGTTGGACTATTCCTTTTGTAATTAAGATAGAAAATATTATTCAGTATTGTTTGAATATCTAATATACCTTCTGTAATACCTAGGATTTTACTTTTTATAAATTTTATAAATCTTATATGGTCGTGTGATTATGTGTGCCAACTGGGGTTGGATAATTTTCTTTGTGGTTATTATTTTATCGTACGTTTAATAAGTATGAGATTGTCGTGTCAATCGAATGAGGGTCCTTGGTTGGTTAGAGGCTCGATTTGTTGGGCTTATTCGTTTTTCATTTGGAAACTAGATTTTTATTGAAAGGAAAGTCCGWAGAACTTAATTTAATGAAAGTTCGTAGAATTTAATTTAATGGACTATATTGGTTATGGAATACAAAGGCCCAAAGGGTTGGGTTAGGGCCCAATTTTGAAGTGTTAAAAAAAAAAAAAAAAGAAGAGAACCTAGTCAGCCGTCTACCCTTTTCCCCCCAAACCCTACCTGTCGCTCACGCCGCCTYTTTGTCCCTCTGTCGAAGCTGCACCGATCATCGCTGTCGACGTCACTCATCGCCCTCCGCAAYCGATSGTGGTCTGGCCGGTTGTTGCTCAATGGGATTTCTTGTAGCGATCTCATTTTTGCGTCGTCGCACCATCGATCAACCGCTGCGGCTCGGTCTGAACCATCTTGCTGCTTTGGAGAGGTTATCATCTCTCCTCACCGTCGCTCATCTCTGCCTTCAYAGCAATAGTCCAGAGCCGCCATCGTCCCTTCGGATCTTGAGCTCATTCAGATCCATTCGGCGCCAGTGCTCGAAGACGCCTCGCGGCATGCAATTGCCGGTTGCTCACCAATCGCCAGTGTTCAAAGCTACGACCCGATCTCGACACCGATCTCATCGTCGTGCCTCCGCCACYAGATCTAGCTGATCTGCCGTCTCTTCCTTCTTTCTTCCTCCCTCGCGACTTGATTTGAACTCCCACACTTCTGTGCTGTTTCGGCTCGACTTTCGAGTCTGTCACGTGTCGTCTCGCGGTGCTTCGACCAAGCTGCCATTAGTGGTTGCTCGCCGCCTTCATCCGCCAGAGAGAGTGTTCGAAATAGTAGTAGCCGAAAACTGGGCTTTTGTTGGCTGTTCACCAGCTCCAAATTTGGGGTCACCCAAGAGCCGAGCGCCCAGACCCCCAGGCCTCGTGCGTGACCAGGGTTGTTGCGCGCGCTGTCGGAGCGCACGCCCAGGGTGCAACGCCACTTTCATGACACTTAGAGTTTGTTGATTTAAAGAGAAAAATATTACTATTTGATATTGAAAATTTATGACTTATGTAATTATGTCCCAAAGTGAAATTGTGGGAGAACATAGATTATGTTTAATACCCGATCTAAGGAGTTTAAGTAGTACCTTTAAGAATGTGATGATTTGGTGATGTGGGAATTAAGTATGAATTAAAAATTGGCAAATGATGTTCATGGGATAAGTGTTAAATATTTAAGCTTGGACAATCATATTAAATGGACTTTCTTTTGTAATCACAAGTAGGTCGTTTTCGAGCACATTGACGTTGAGCGCGGTTGACGGACTCTGCTTTGCAATTTAAATAAGAATTTTAACGTAAAGAACTCAATGTAAGTAAATTCTCACATTCTCATTAATGCATATGTATTGATGTTTTAAATTTTTCTTAGGKAAATTGAATGTGTATTGAATATAAGTACCATGTAAGTGAATCTCCATACCCCCTACTTTTTCTTTTGTGATATGAAATGTGTTATGAATGTATTGAATGATTTCACGTGATATCTATATACTTTGTACTGTTATTATGTTGAATGGTGTTTATATACAGTTTTATGTAGTTCATCTCATGGGCATGTAGTTATAATATTCTACAGCATTCTCGGYATGAGCCATTCGTACATTTAGAAAACGAAGGGTTTAGGAAATAAAATTTTAAAGGAAATGAAATTTTGTAAATGAATTATTATCAGGAAAATAATAAGATTTTGGAAAGGAGTGTAAACCTAGCCATGAAAGATGTGAATGGGAAATGGGGTGTGAGGGACTGGCGCACCTGACCTAACCTTCTTGTAAGGTAGGGAGATAAGTAACATTCACCTCTTGGGAGGTGAAAAGATGAAACGAAAAGTTAAGTGATGTTAACCATTTTGCGGTTCCACTAGTAGGAAATGTGATCGGGTTCCAAAGAATAATGGTCCACTGCAAGCTTAATGGCTAGGTATTAYACTAAGTGAGCTCATGACTTAAATGAAATGGAAATGTTTTTACAAAGTTCTTACATTTTAAAATGAAAATCTTATGAAAGTATTCAGAAAGTTTTATCAAGGAAGTGAACTATGAATTTGTAACATATAAGTGTATTTCACATACATTCATGCATGAGATTTGCTTATTGAGCTTTATAGCTCATTCCATTTCTTTCATTCTACATTTCAGGTGATGTGTAGTCAGATGGTCTCTGGAGGCCGCTTGTGGGCAAGCTTTGATATCCCGAAGTGCTATTTAAATAAATTTTAGTGAATAAGATAAATAGTTGACTAGAGAGGTCTTTTGTACTGTTCAAGATATTTCTTTATTGGTTTAACTAATCATGTTTTAAAATTTTTCAAGTTTTACGAATTTCAATTTTGGTAAATGTTAGGTTGGTAAAGGATTTGTTGGAATATGTTATTTATTATTTTGGACATTTATTGGGTTGGAATGCGTGTTGTTTACGGGTATTGAAAATATTTGAGAATCTTTTGAATGTATACAGGGGTAGTTCATGGAATTACAGAGGAAGCTCTGCCGAAATTTTTAAAAACCTTTTTAGTCAAGTGTTBAGATCTTTTTGGTTTCCTACAATGTTTGATATGATTAGGAGTAAGGTTAGTAATACTCTCGACTCAGGACAGTTYCTAATATGGGGATGTTACACATTCTCTTTCTCCAAAATGATACGTGTGGGTCGATAGTTTTACAATTAGATTCYKTTGCGATAATTTAAATGAAAATTTCGTGATTCTATTTTTATTGTGATTTTGTTACATTATATTTTTTTTAAGGAAAATTTCTTACATCATACTAAGTAGTAATAATAATAATAATTTATAATATAAAATATGTGACATAATATAATATATTAAAATGTCACAATATGCTAGAATAATTCTTTGGATAACTTTATCTCCTACTTTATTCTAATATTTTCAATAATTTCCTTGCTTTGAGTATTTAACGAGGCATTATATGCAATATTAAATACATAAAAAAATGACTGAATGTACTAAGGTTCAAAGTATTATATATGTTCGATGGTTCTAAAATTTTATGAATTAATTTATCAAATTAAGTTCAAAGTATTTCATAGTTCAATGTTTCTAAAATTTTATGAATGAAATTTTTATAAATTAAGTTCAAAGTATTTCAATATATATTTAAAGTACTTCAAAGTAACTAATCAACCAAACAAGAAGGAATTATTAGAGGCTCAAGACTAAATTAACTTTTAGTCGACTCCATTAGCTAAGGATCTTTTCCTTCCAACATAAATATTAAGCTGAAAATCATTTCATTATCATTTTAAGCATTGTTGTTAAACCTATACTAAGCTACTAATATCAATTTGCTGGATTGAAAATTGATTAATTTTGAAATTTCATCTTCTACAAAATTAGAAATGAATTCCAAAAACATTTTTTTTAAAGAAGAAACAAAAGAAGAAAAAGAAGAGACGAAAAGACAAAAAGCCCCCTAATCCCCAAAAAAAAAAAAAAAACCTAAATCAGCGTCAATTTGCATACATATATATAAAATGAATTAAAAATATTATTTACACCTATTTTATGCTAAACATTTAACAAATTCATTCAAAACCCTCCCAGGTCTTCTGTTCTCTTTCTCATTCTTTTCTCCCTTCCACCAAATACAACGACAATCACAGTCTCTCTCTCTCCACATATACATATATTTATATATAAACACAAAGATCATATATAGATACATATAATTATATATATAGGTTAACATTTTGGGGGGTGGGGTTTGAGGAAAGCATAGAGAAGAGAAAATGAGCAGCGGAGGAGGAGCAGCAGCAGGCGGTGGTGGGAGTGGTAGGGTTTCGATACCTAACAATGTGAGGAAGACGATCCAGAACATAAAAGAGATCACTGGTAACCACAGTGAAGAGGACATCTATGCAATGCTCAAAGAGTGCTCTATGGATCCCAACGAGACCGCGGACAAGCTCCTCCTCCAAGGTTACACGACACTCAGTTTCTCTCTTTGTGTGTGTGATCTCAATTTTACTTGTGATCTATTCTGGCCTTTTTGTTTGATTATTTGGTTTTATTGTTTTGTTTTGTTATTATTATGATGAGTAGTTTTACCATGTAGAAAGGTTGTGTCTTTGTTTGAGGGAGATTATTGGGTACCCATGGATGGCGAGGGCGAATAAGTTGGGGGTGAGAGGAGGCTCTTTTGCACCGATTAGGAGCTGGTTTACCTTGGCATAKACCTCCACTGCACCCTATAATTTCTCGGGGTAAGGGGTGAGAAAGTTCATAACCTGTATGCACGAGGGGTGAAGTGAAATAGGTTCTGTTTTAATAAATGAAAAAGCGAGAAATGAACGGAGTTGGATTTTCTGTATAATATTTGTTGTGGGGTTTTGAAGAGTAAATGTAACTTGTTTGGAGGTTTATTTCATTTCTTATATTGACCGTTTACGGAAGAGGTGGGCTTTGATTGTGCTTGATAAAGTGAAGGGGTCTTAGAGAAAAYGAGTCTTCTTTGTTTTCGGAATTTTGAATTTGGCATGAAGAGTTGGGTGCTTTTTGTTTCACATAGTGATATGTGCATTTTGATTGACCAYAGTGCTTTGGGGTGATCTTTCTTAGCTTCATATATTTAGAAATCTTCTCTCGGAAGCAAACTATTGCTTTTTTTGTTTCGCAGATACTTTTCATGAAGTAAAAAGGAAGCGTGACAGAAGAAAAGAGGTATGGTCATTTAATGTCTAGTTTTAACTGCAAAATACTCTGTTACAACTCTCTAATTTCTTGTTTCGAGTATTACAAGGAAGTTTAGATATGATCATATACTTTTGACTCTGATAAAAGGTGTTGCATGTGGAAAAGGCAGCGAGCTGCAAGATTTCAGTAATAGTAACCGGTAAATATTGCAAGTTTATGCGTAGGGGAGAGTCATAGAGCAGAAAAGCATGATGGGTATTTCAGTCTTAGCAGTCCTTAGCAAGGACCTTGCCATCATGAATTTCAATGTTTGAATGGAGAAATATCTCTTGCTTTTTTTGCATAATTGACTGGAAATTCTTTATCTGCCTGGTCTTAATTATTGTTGTCACTGACGTGTACGAGCCTGAGCTTTCTCATAGTTCACTCTAAAAATTTCTCACCTTCTTTTTGCTTTATGTACTAGTTTAGGTTCACTCTGTTCCCTTTTTGCTTCATCCTCCCAAAGCTTCCACTGGGAAAAACTAATGGTAACTGTGATGTCTTTGTAGCCAAGCATTGGGATTTTCTTGATTAAGCATTGCAACAGTCCCTAAAGGGAGAGTCTTCTTTGGAATTTCATAATCCAAAAGTATTTTGTGGTGGAGGGAGAATGTTTGGTTTCCTTAATTGGGTTGAGGCATTTATGTTTTTTTTTTTTTTCCCCCCTTGCTAGCCTGTCTCTGGTCATTTGACTGGGTTAATTCTGATTTCTATTGCTTAATTGTTATAACAACGTTGACTGTAAGTGATGAGTAGATGTAAAGCTGATGTTTTCTTAGTTTTCTGCTTTCATATTTTCAGCTCTGTTTTCTTGCTTATCCTTCTGTTTCTGCAGAATTTGAATAAAGAGCCTGCAGACTCAAGGTGGAAGCCTGGTATGCAAGGGTGGGGTAGTAGGGGTGCCCGAGGAGCCTCTTTATCACGTAGCATTTCTCATGGTAAATATTTAGTCATGTCCAGTTGGATCACTTGTCTAGCTTAGGCTTCTCTGCTAACAGTAATATAGAAAAAGATACATGAAGAGGCTTTTATCCTTTTTTAAAGAAAATATACATTATAAGCCACGTGCGCATGTTACAGCATATTGTTTTCAGAATGTAATTGGATCAAGAGCTATATATTCTATCCATTGTACTCTTTGCTGGCAACCAAAGATGATTCTGGAGTTTAAATGCATACTAGCAGTTTCTTGTTATCTCAGTGAAATCTTGGATATCTTTTTGACATGATAAACAGATACCTAGTTAACATTTTCCTTTACATATTGATGCTCTTCTTTGTTCCTGGTCAGATGCTGGTGGTGGAAGGAWCTTGGCTTCTGGAAAGGAGAATGGACCTAGTCAAGTTTTAGTGAAGGGTGTTAACATGTCTTCCTTGGCTACCACTCAGGAGACAAAGAGTAAAGAGGCAATTTCTGCTGCAAGGTGCCATGTTCTTTTGAGGCTCTGCTTTTACTTGGTATTCTGAAATTTGTAATAATCTACATTTAATGTACCAAAAATCACCTATATGTCCCTTTAAAACTCCCATTTCTTCCCAAAAAGACCTTATTCTTTTGCATGTTCTGACAATTTGACCAACAATTTGGAGGATTTAGTCCTTGTCTATTAAAGATTCACCTTTGCAACCCCCATATCTTCCTATGCTAAGAACCTTACCTGAACTAGTTTCTCTGCCACCTCTAAACTTGAGGAATCTGTGGCAGGGATATTCTTCTTTCTCTTCTTTTGGCCAGAAGTTTACACTTTGGTTTCTAACCCGACGATCCCTTACTTTCTGGTGCATGTTGAATTTTCTTTTATACCATATAATTGCTATCATTTAGTCATTTGGTCATTTATTCGTTTCTTCTTTCAGTTCCTCTACTTCAAATGCCAATGCTCCTACTGTTGTAGCTTCTGGGGATATGGCTGTCACACATGATTCCGTGGCATCTGCAGATTCTGCTGCTGGAAAATCTGAGGGAGTATTAGCACCTGCTGAATCAGAGAAAACTCCAGTTATTGCTCCTGGGTCTGAGGATCAACCTAGGCAGCAGGTATCAGGTAACTTGACTGCAGTGAAGTCATCAGGAGCTTATTTCTCAGCTTCAGATCCTGTACTATTGCCATCACAAGATTCAAGGCACCCTAATGCTGTGGGTTCGACTAGACGTGAAGTGGGAAGCCGTTGTAACAATATTGAGCAGATCGCTTCAATCTCTGATAAGAACAAATCAACTTCTGGTGAGAAATTTATCCTCCCAATTTGCATTCTCAAAGTAACTCCATATTCATTGGAAACTAGATGCTATTATAGCTTGTTAATTTTTGTGTAAAATCTGAAGCAGCAGCTTCCGAGTCTGGGAGTATTGTCCAAGGGAAGCTGCAAAGCAAAGTCCACGGTGTGGGAAAGAATCATCATTGTGAGTCTTTGCAAAGTCCAACTTCTGGCCATGCCAATTCTTCTGTTAGTAGGCCGTCATCTAATTACAACAATAGGTCTCAAGTGATCGGCCCACAGAGAGGTAACTAAAATATGCTTTGGTTTAGTTAATGTTATATTTCTTGATGTTTTTCCAGTTCTGTTAAATGGTGAATGGTTCCACTTCTGAAGCTATAATGTTTTTAAATTTGTAGAAAGGCATTTCACGCAATAGTTATTGCAATGGGCAACTTTGTTTTGCCATGTTAACACTCAGAATGTTGGCAAAAGGAAATCATACTCCTCGGTAATAGTCTAAGATGTTTACTTGATTTCATGAAAAGCACTTGGAGCAAAAGCTAATATAAGCACTTCTAGATGAATTTGATAAAGAAAGCTTACTTAATGTAAGCTTTAAATTTGATAAAAGAAGCTAATGGATGTTAGATTAGAAAGGCATGTTACATCTGGAAAGATAAATGAATTTATTAGAAACCTTGGCTGTCCCCTTAGCTTACTATAGCTTATTGAGCACGGAGAGAAGTGGATGGAAATGGTTCATGTAGATGATCTTATATTCAATAAGTTTTTTGGGCTGAGTTAATGCAAGTTTAGTTTCTCAGTCCAAGGTTTTCTCTAGTTGCCAGCATGATGGTGAAGATGGATTAAACGAGGCTATGTTCCTATGAACTGGGCCTTTAAGTCTCGAAATGAAGGCTCTTGTCTCTTGAAGATGCTCTGGGGCTTGAAAGAATCTCTAGTGCTTGAAAACTTTACTAGTGCGTAGTCTTCCTAATGGTATACTTATGTGTTTATGACCTTTTGCGTAGGAAATGGAGGTTTCCTTATGTTATGAGCTTTTAGATGGATTCATATTCTGACTGTATGTTTTCAGAGAATATAGTCCAAATTCTGATGAAAAGAAATAAATACCCATCTCTCTTTCTTTCCTTAAATTCATATTCTGCAATATCTATGAAAGATGAATACTTTAATGCTTTATAGGCTGTAATATAAGTAAAATCTGTCAAACTATTGACGATAACACCATGGAAGTCTTTATGTTATATTGGTGTAATAGAATTCTGGAAAGGAGTAAAAATGGATTATGAATGGATCTAAAATTACTGTTTGATTTTTTTCCCATTATTGGATTTATATGTTGTCATAATGCATGTGCTTGATAACTGGTTGAGCAGAAGTGGAGAAATTCTAYGGCAAAGTACTGGCATTTGCCATGTTTTTAGTAAACTGGAAAGAAATAATGGTTGTACTTCCTGTGACTGGTTCATACGTGTTAACTATGCTTTGAGTTACTGTTATTCTCACATCCTCTCTTTGGGCTTGATCTATGGTGTTTTCTCAACCCTCAGAATGCAATTTGGCATTTTTGTGGTAATTTAACATTTCGTTAGGATGTCTCATTGAGAGTGCTGCTGTATGTGAGAAGGGACTCTAGTAGAATACATGTGTAGGTGAAGCTATGGAGTTCTATTATAGAGGCCAAACTAAACACTCATGTTAAGATGTAAGAGTGTTATTTTAGAGAGAGCAAAAACAATTAATTACCTGCCTTTCTGCCTGCCATGGAGAGTGCTTTGCATGTAAGAGTTTCATTGGTTAGGATGCGTCGTTTGCTCTGCAGTTGGGAAGATATATTAAGCAACACATCAAAGTGGTTCTTGGCGCCTTCAGGGTTGCGCTCTTTAGTGGTTGTGAAAAGAAAGGTCAACGACCTTTAACTATTCAAAAAAGGAAAAAAATGCCAATGGCTCGTGTTGATCTCAGATAAAGCAAGCTATGTTTAACTAAGCTCAAGTTACAGGCTACTTTAGAGGCTGTATAGTGTAAACCCTTCCTTATCCTGTAAAGTGCTGAAATCGTTTAGCCTTTGGAGATTGAATAAGGAAAGGTTCCTTTTGCTTTTCTGCATCGAATTTCATTATTTATTTGGTTTTAGATCAATCAGATTCACTTGTGTTGATAACAAGGTTTAATTGCGTATTTTTTAGTCTTGCACCTTTACATTGTAATTGTATAATATATCATGCATTTCTGCTTTTGCCGAGATGGATCTCTCTCTCTCTCTCTCTCTTATATATTTTTATTTACATGCATATGTATGTATTTATGGTATATAATGTATGTATATATGCATGCATTTATGCAGGTATTTGTAGACTCCTTTTCTTTTTTAATTGTTAAATGCTTTCCAKGAAGTGAATGCATATTTGAAGTAGTCAGAGATTCATTTTTTTAATGATAAGTTACAGAATTCATGCCATGTGGGTATTCTTGGAACTATGTACTCTCGTATTAAATTCATGTATTATTCTCGGTATTTGTTCTATAGTAATCTCAGTTCTGGTTGATAGTTGTTACTACTCATTGCTTTATGGAATATCGTGACATGCTGTAAGGTCCATTATTGACTATTTTCTCTGTCTTATGTAGTTGGCCCTAGCAAGGAGTGGAAACCAAAGTCAGCGAACCTTAATCTTGCCCAGGAGTCAGGAGCAGCCGCTTCATCTGAGGCTCCTGCTGTTGCTGTTGAGGCTAATGCCCAAGTGCAGCCAACATCAAATTCTCTTGATTCAAAGGATGCTAATGTTGCACTGCACAGGAAATTAGAGGAATTTCATATTTCAGATGGTCAGTATGTTATCATTCCGAATCACCTTCATGTTCCAGAAGCTGATAAACTTGGATTCTGTTTCGGAAGTTTTGATGCTAGCTTTGGGATAAATACAAGCCATAACAGTACTCCTGAGAGTGACCAGAGTGCTCTTTCTGAAACTACTGATGGAAATGAAGAAGCTGCAGGAGACCAATTTTCAAGGTATCTACCTAGCTTGTACTCTCCCTCTCATCCCCTTCCCACCACCCCCTTCCCCTGCAGGGATTTTAGGTTCCGATTTTAAATTAATCCTTCCTGCTTTTACATCTTTATCTCATTTTAACTTCTCCTGATGTAAAAGGAATTTTGGATGCCTGCTGTTTCATATTAGCCAAAATATTGCTGTTTAACATTTTATCTTTTCTGGGGTACTKGGTAGTTGGACTAATAGTTACTCTCAGTTCTCCGATGTTGAGATAGAATATGATGAATCTAGTATCATCTTAATTGTTCCTTCACATACTGTATCAGTTAGGGCAGTTGCATAATTCTAGAGCTAGAACCATCAATGATAGATATASTTATTTATATTTCTGAAACTGTTAAAAGTCTTTTTGTACTATATAATTGTTTAGCTGCTTTATCTTGTAATATATGAATGTTTAGCCAGTTAGAAGTAGTTTCCATATGCATGAACTAGAATACCTAAAAGAAGCTCAGTACGTTTTTATGCTTCTCTATTATTAAAAACTTTTGACAACAGTTCAGAGGTTAGATATATTAAGCCAAAATAATTGAGATGAAAGCTTTAGGCTATGTTCAAATTGAAAGGGTTGAAAGGAAAGGAAAGGGAAGGAAAGGAAGGGAGATGGATTTAGGCGTTTGGATTGAATTTTGTGGAGGGAGGCAACGGAAAGGGAGGGGCATGGAGCAAATCATTTCAGTTAAGGCCCAATTTGGTTTTCGTCTWGAAGTGGACAAAGCAAAGGGAAAGGAGACCAACTTTAATGATTCTTCTTCAGTAGACTAAAATGCCCTCATTTTAAAATGCTTGTAGTCATTTAAATACATAGATAAAGATGTAAATTTATTTCTTGTCTCTCCCTTCCGTCCTATTAACTATCAAAACATGATAAATACTCAATCTTGTCATGTCCTTTCCTCTCCCTTTAACTAGTCTCCTTTCCCTCTCCTCTCCCTTTCCTCAATTCAAACATAGCCTTGCTGTGAAAATTTTATCTTCACTTCCTTTTTTTTTTTTTTTTTTTTGGGGGGGAAATTATTGTACTTCATCACTCATTCAAACACGTCAGAGAAGAAAAAGAAAAGGAAATTTTCTATCTCTTTATTCGTTGTGAATACTTTTTAAGAATTTTTATATTGACATTGGTTACCTAGGAAAAGGAAAAACTTTACTTGTCTAATTGCTCTTTTGATATCTCTGATCCATTTCATCTTTTGCATCCTGTCTCTTCTTTGACCCCATGCTTCTGCAGTGATATTGCATCTTCTTTTCATATTCTTACAAACTTTTGGGCATTTTCTCGCTTCTCGAGAAAACCTTTAGGATTACGAATTACAAGAAGCACAGGAATATCTTTGTTGACCAACCAGGTAGGATGTGTCTTACGATACACTTATTCTCTTTTCTGGAATGAGGTTGTGTGAGCTACTCAGGCTCTTGCATTTCTTTAGGTGCTAGCCTGGCATTTGGCATTTGCATCTCGATTTGGCATATGAAGTTAAATTACAGCACAAACTTACACATCTCTTAGACCTTTCTTTATTGTGTAACTAACTATTTTCTTGGTTTGTCATTGGGTTCAGCAATCAAAATGCATTTGCAACTGAAGAAGTAGATTATCCAGATAATAACCAATCAGCATCACATGTTCCAGAGAATTTATCATCAAATGAGGGTGCTGTCTCCTCCTCTGTTGCAGAGTACGAAGAGCCCAAGCAAGAGACTGCACCTGGAGGCAATTTCAATTCTGTTGCTCATAGCTCTCCAAACTACAGCTTTGGCTTTATGCCACCAACAATTGGCAATCAACTTTCACCTTTTGAAGGCTCTGAAGCACAAGCTCGTGATGTTTCTCGTCTTCCAACTTTTGTGGTAAGTTTCCTTTTCTATATGCTGAACATATTACTTTAAATTTCTTTGTGCTGGTTAGGGCAGAGTTGATGTTTCTAAATTAGAGTGAAATTGTTGGTTTTCATTTCAAGGACATTTACTTTGGACATTTTCACGGATGTGGGCCTCCACTTTTTGGTATTAATGAATATTTTCATATTAAAAATCTAAACCAGCAACTTTTCTCAAGCTTTAGTTTTCTAACTTGTTAACTGGAGAATTGTTTTATGCTTCTGCTTACAGGTCCAACAACCAATTGATCCAGCAAGTTACTATGCACAATTCTATCGATCTGGTGCAGATAGTGATGGCCGTATTTCACCCTTCCATTCTGCAGGGCTTGCAACCAAGTACAATGGAAATCTCACGGTGGTATCTCCCCAGAGTTCGCAATCTGCTCAGGAGGTAATGGACAAAGTAATCCCTAATGACTTTCTAATTCCTTCTGTTTTTCCCTTTATTATTTCTCTCCATCTTGGTTCTAATATTTCTCGAGTGTGAAAATTGATTTTGTATTTTACAGAGTCCTGTCTTTTTTTTTTTTTAAAATTATTATTTGATCTGTTCTATACATAATAGGGACTCTTATATTTGCAATATGTTGTGACTGGGAAAAGCAGTGGTGTAGGCAGGAAGCTGATCTAATAGGGACAAAGAAAACATAGAAATTTACCGTGCAACATACTGGTGAATTGTCCAAGTATTAGATAATCAAATTCTTTAGGTGTTTGTTTCCTAAAACATATGCCATTTGGAGCCTCCGCACTTCAAAAGTTCTAGTCACCAAACCATACAGCAGTGGTGTAGGCAGGAAGCTGATCTAATAGGGGCAAAGAAAAGATAGAAGTTTACCGTGCAACATAGTGATGAATTGTCCAAGTATTAGATAATGAAATTGTCCAGGTGTTTGTTTCCTAAAACATGTGCCATTTGGAGCCTCCGCACTTCAAAAGCTGTAGTCACTAAACCATTGATTGTGATTAAGGTTTTAGATTATATATATTAAAATATCTTGTGTGAAAAATTTTCAAATCTTGTTTAACAAATATGAAATACGAGAAAATCCAATCCGATAACTAATTGCATATAGAAAATCAAATCACCAAAATTTTTAACTTAGGGTTAATTCATGTAATTTGTTTAAAACCCCACTATTCCTTATAAATGGTAAAGAGATTTCTTTTTCTCYTTTTTTTTTTTCCGCGCGGGGGGGGGGGGGGGGGGGGGGGGGTGGTGTTGAAGGAGAGAGGTCGTGGAGGCCCCCCCCCCCCCCCCCCTCCAACCCAAATTGCTCTTCTTTGCTAGCTGCTGAGTGAAAAGGCTAAATTCTAATTCAATTCTGATTGTGCTGATAGAAGATATATTAGATGTACCAAGGGGTATACCTCTTACTAGGACGTTTTGCATGTGGTTGATTGCCACATAAGCTAAACATATTATTGATAAATGAATGTTAAATTGACATTGATTATATAATTAAGGACTATGGGAATTGAGAATACACACAAATAATACATCTGAATTTGATTTTCCAATTTACACACTGTTCATAAATCATGCTTAAATTGATATTTAGGATTTTTAAATTTTGGGAYGCATAGATACTTGCTCATGTAATCATTTCCAATTGCAGGGCAGCCCATTGGTTTTGTCTACTGCTGCTCCTACACCACTTGTAAATCAAGCTCCTGGCGTACTGCAAAGCTCAATGGCTGTAACTCAGCCATCTCTCTCTGTATTTCGGCCACCAACTGGTCTGCATTTGCCTCATTATCCGACAAAYTACTTACCATATGGTCACTATTTCTCTCCATTTTATGTTCAACCACCGATCCACCAATTCTTGAGCAATGGTGCATTCCATCAGCAACCTCAGGGTGGCAGTGTATATCCAACTCCACCAGCAGCTGCTGCCAAATATTCTCTTTCACAATACAAGCCAGGAACACACACAAATAACTCGAGCCATGTTGGAGTGCCTGGAAGCTATGGGCCATATGGCTCTTCTTTGGCAACAGCAGCAGGAAATTCAACTTCCAATGAAGATCTAGCTGCACCTCATTTCAAAGAAAATAATGCGTATTCGACTGGTCAACAGGTTGGTGTAATCTTTAATCTACACAATCAGATATGTGACTGCTAGATAACAAAGAACTACCTCTGGAGATTTAGAATTCACTTCAGTAATCTTAGACTAAAGTCTGACTGAATTGCTTTGCCATAAGACTCTATGATGTGATTTTATCTGTAATGTTCGGGGAGAGTAAGAAAATTGATAAAATATGATAAATAAGTTTTCTTAGATCTAGGATGTATGAGCGAACTGTTACCAGCTAACTGTTGAAGTGATGTTGCATAATGGGGTCATGTTTTGCTTTTGCWGGAGATTTATTTATTTGAGAAATGTTACAGTTGCATCTCTCTGGAGTACTTGATTCTTGTGCTTGATTTAACTTGTGTTGCTTGGGTAGTTTAGCTCATATGTATATTCATATTACCTAATACTTAAACTACTAGCAGCATATGATGTAAACTTATATCAACTTTTGATGTGTGAAAAGGACCCTCTTTCTCCTATCTCACCATAATCTTATAAAGTGACATTAATGTGATTTAAATGGTTATTTGGCCTAATAAGGAACCCCAGTTATATCCTTTAAACTCATTTTGTGTTACCTCAAAATTGTTACAACGATGGTATATAGTTTTGCTGTATTACCAATATTGAGTTCATAAAAGTTCAAAAATTCACCTACATATTTTGCAATTAAAATTGTATATGCTTAAGACTTTACTGGTTTCCAGTGAGTTACTGCATGAGAATTGATCCATGTCTTCTAGCACAGAGCATAGCACAAACTAGCCAATTGAAACATAATTAGTTTCTGACTCTTTGTTTTGTTTAAGTTGTCAGGGGACTGGACATATGCATATATGCATRGTTCTCTCATTTCATTTGAAATTATTTTTCTTTCGGATACGCCTACTTCCTAGCTGTTTGATGAATGCTGTATGCTTATGTAGTTTTCTGGTTGTTCTTTCCAGAGTGAAGGTTCAGGTGTATGGATTGCACCATCTGGTCGAGATATTTCTAGCTTGCAGGCTAGTTCTTTTTACAGTCTTCCTCAGGGCCAGATGGCTTTTGCCCCTGCGCAACCTGGCCATGGAACCTTTGCTGGTGTCTATCACCCTGCACAACCAGTTAATGCTACAACAGTTCACCCACTATTGCAACAATCTCAGGCCATGGCTGGTCCTGTTGATATGGTAGGACCTACAGCAAATGTCTACCAGCAAACCCAACATTCCCAAATTAACTGGCCTAGTAACTTCTGAAGAAGGAGCTCTTTCTCTTTTACTGTAGACAACGGAACAGTACGTGCAATCTCTGTCTTTGGGATTTCTTTTTTTTTTTTTTTTTTGGGAATTTCCAACAAAATTGAGCATGAAGGAAAGCATCCTTAAGATTATAACATGTCAGAACTTAGAATTTTCTCAGAGGAAGTCGGGAGAAATGGTTGATGGTTGGWATGTTTCGATTGACGAGAGTGAGGATGCAAAAGGTGGCTGCTCATGTAATTGATAGTAACCCTTGAGCTAGGCAGGTAATTTGCAGGTTGTCTTTTCTGTGCTTTTGGTGCATTTTTGCCTTTGGAAGTGCAAGCCTATCATACTAGAATGGCCTCCGAGAGTAAAAGAAGGGTGATAATTGTTTTTCTTTCTGTTCTGCCGGTAAATTTATCAGAAGTTTTCTAGGGACCTTATAGGTAATATGAGGTTTTCTGCTCTCTTGTAAAGTAAATTTTGATCGCAATGATGTATCAGAAATGTTGTAATTGGTGTTGATATAAGGGAATTCAGCATTCAATTCTATTTATTGATAGATTAAATGTTAAAATGTTAAACATATTTGCAGAGTCAACAGCAATCCCGTTTGTACTATTTCCATGTTGAAACCTATCATTCTTTTAATTCAGTTAAGATGAAGCCCGTCCAATGGTGAGTTTCGATGGATTGGCCATGTATAGATGGAAAATTTGTTTTGTTAACCCGATTACATCTGAAATTCGTGGAAGAAGGACGTTTTACTGGAATTAGTGATGTCTGAACACCCGAAAAGCAACAAAAGCATGGTTCCCTGCGGATCGAGGAATTATAATAATACTTGGATATTATCTTTTAATACAACATTCATTAATCATCTTAGTTGGCTATTACCAAGAAAAATCCAAGTGTGAACTGCCGGTTCTTCGTGTTCATCGAAGGTCAAATAAGAAAATCCTACAAAGATGATCTCATTCCTGTACTTATAAATCGATGATCTCATTCCTGTACTTACAAATCTTAGAAGACATCAAGAGAAAATTGACACTACAAGTCTAGATCGATAACATGCTGCGAAAATTCATCCGTGCTGCTACAAAGCCTAAAATCTCATTACATGCAAGACCACCACTCGAGGATGAGAGATCATCAGCCTTAAGGATCATCCATGCTGGTGGAGTTGTTGAGCAATACTACATGGCGGTCCCGGCCGCCTGGATCATGGAAAAGTACCCCTCTTTCACCCTAGCTAGGCCTGATGTTTTTCGACGACCATGGGACGCGCTGGTCCAACCGGAGGAAATACTCATTCCTGGCCAGAAGTACTTCATTGTCCCACTTCGGACGGTTAAAAAGCTCAAACGAAGAATCAAGCAACCGAATGGAATAAACTCTGAACTTTTCTTTAACTCCACTGGTGCTTCTTCTTCAGCTGAAATGTCTTCTTTTCCGCAGAATTCTCACGATGCTAAGAGGTCGGGCATTATGATCAAGTCCAAGAACAAAATTAAGGTTCGTAATCGTCGTGTTCGATWCTTTGGGGTTGACACTGCGCAAGATTCAGCTTCAGTTTCGTCAGAACATAGTATACAATCTGCAGAAAGTGTCGAGAAAAGCCCGAAACGTCAGCCTGATGGACGAAAGAGCAGTGCCCGAAATGTGGTCAGCTGGGAGCCATCACTGACTTCTATCATTGAGAATCAAGGTGCTGATAATTGATTTTGAGTTAGAAATTAACTACATTTCGAAAATGTAGAGATGATAGACACAGCTCTCCTTTGTCATGTAAGTTTTTTCCTTTTTGTTCATTGAAATGTGTGGTTGTCAAGCATAAAACTGCATTATCAAGTGGACTATTCTCTTTTCCTTTTCCATTCAAGAGTTCATCATTCCCGATTATTAGGTTGACTYAATAGTCGTGAATACGGAGCCACAAATTTAGTTTTGAGAGATAAAGAGCATCGTATAAGGACCTCTAAGCATTATGTCATCTTTCTTCTGTTCAACTAATGTACTGATGTTCGGTTTCTCTCAATATTAAGTCAAATAACTCCAAGCTTGGACAATTTAATTGGAGTACAACCTCAAAATCATCAAGCAAGACAATAATTCAACCCAATCAATCACCGTATCGAATCAAAACCCACAAATTTAATCTAATTTATTGCTCGCAAAATTCTCAGTTGATTGAAACATCTGTGGTTTCTCCAAAGATTTTGCACAGATGGGCATTATTGAGCATCAGAGTCACAGGTGTACTATCTTCAGTTCTAAGGCAAACACCATAATCGGCCACAACAATACTATGCCAACAACAGCTAGGCTTCTATCATAAAGTAGATCAAATTCTTGATAATCTTCTTTAAATTGATTATCAATGATGGTAATCAATCATGTAACATTGAGACGTCATCTTGATTGATTTGCATTTGCTGCGCTCATATGCATGATTGGATAATCTTAAAACATTCTTATCCAATATTCGTGTTTCTTAGAATACATTCCTACAAAAGTATTACCCCAAAACATAGTWCATCAGTTTTTTAGGTAAATGAGAAAGGGTAATAATGATTTTAACTCTAACTACAAGGAATTCACAAAATTATCCATTACCTTATGGACAAAATCTATTGAATAAAGAGTGATGTTGTGAAATTGAAGTATGAAATTAACAATATGATCAAACATCGGACGCGGGAGCTTTGGATTCTTACACCCTATACAAGGGGCTGGCTGCAGCTCACTTGAGAAGGAGTTGAAGGATGTATTCGAATAAGAACAATGTTAAAAAACGACTACTTTGATGTATGCTATTAAGAAATCTATTTGATATTTAGAAAAGATTTGTCAATATTTTTCAATTGAGTTTCGGTTGCGGTAATGCAGGTTGTTGATTACTGGACAAAAATGATCAGTGTGTTACTGTTTGTATTTTGCAGGAACAAAAAGTAGTTGGATCATATTTACAATTTATGCATCCCCCAAGAGGGAATATTGAGACGAACTGCGGACATATATTGAGAACCTTAGTAATGTTATTACAGCATCTTGGGTGATCACTGGGGACTGCAACCACCCTTGATTTCAATGATGAGAGAGGGGGGTTGACCTCTCCGATGGCAGCAGGCTACTTCACTAAGACATATGGTAGACGTTATGATCGATTGACTTAGTCTTTCAGGCCCGAAATACACATGGTCTAATAAGCGGGACGGGGGAGCAAATATTAATGAGCGTATTGATAGAGCTTGGTGTAATTGGCATTGGCAACAAGAATTTTCCCAAGCATCGATCAAACATCTAGTTAGAATTCATTCGGACCATCATCGGATACTCCTCATGTGTATACCTTCACAGCTGCGGCATGCCRAGAGGAGACATTTTCAGATACTTCAACCTTGGCTTGACAATTGTAGTTTCCAACAACTAGTTAAGGACTCCTGGGTATCACCAAATGTATCATTGTGGGAGACTATGCAGGAATTCACACGATAGGCTAGCATCTGGAATAGAACCTGCTTTGGACATATTTACCATAGAAAAAGGCGATGCATTACCAGACTGGAAGGCGTACAGTTTCGACAGGCTTCCAGATTCTCCAAGTATCTATGAAACCTCGAAGCTGTCTTATTAACTGAATATTCAGAAACTCTTAGGCCGGAAGAGTTATATTGGTGGTAAAAATCCCGAATCTACTGAATTCGAAACGGTGAACAGAACCCACGTTATTTTCATCGGATGGTAGCCAATAGAAAGCAACGGAATAGAATTACCAAGTTAAAATGGGGAGGGGAACTAGGTTGAAGAACCTGAGGCGCTGGAGAGGACGGCAAGGGATTTCTATACTAATCTTTTTAGTAAGGATGGGCAATCTAACTGGTCTTTTCCTATGTTACCTCCGGATGACATATAATCTCTAAATAGTAAAGTCACGTCCGAGGAAGTTAAGCTGGCGATTTTTTATGAGTCCGATAAGGTCTCGGGCTTAGATGATTTTAATCCGGCATTTTTTCAGAAATTCTGAAATAAAGTCGAAGGATTAGTATTTCAATTCGTGGAACAAGCATTCGCCTGACCTATTGCGCTATCCAACATGGTTATCAAAGCACTCAATAAAGTCATTGCTAATAGGGTGAAACCCCTAATTCGGCAATTTGCTGCGAAAGAGCAATGTAGTTTCATTCCTGGGAGACAAGCAGTGAATAATATTGCTTTGGCTCAAGAAGCTATACATTCCATGAGATTGAAGAAAGGTAGACAGCTGTTCATGGCGTTGAAAAGTGGATCTTGCAAAGACATATGATAGGATTGATTGGGGGTTTCTGACTGAGGTATTAAAATGTGTGGGTTTTAACACGAAACTTCATGAGCTAATTTTATTTTGTATTTCTTCGGTTAAATTATCTCTTTTATGGAATGGACACCATCTTAATCTCATAACACCACGGAGGGGTCTAAGACAAGGAATCCTTTATCCCCTTATCTCTTTTTGTTGTGTATGGAGCTCTTAGGGCAAAAAATTCATAATCAAGTTGCTAGCCGAAGTTGGAAAGCTATGCCCACTTCCCTGTTGGTCCTAGATTAAGTCGTCTATCTTTTGTTGATGATCTCATTTTATTTGGTGAAGCTAATTGGTTTCAGGCTCAGAAAATTCATGAGATTTTGGCTATCTTCTGCAATAAGTTTGGCCAGAAAGTGAACCCTACTAACTTGCGAACATTGTTTTTTCCTAATACAACAAGGAGTCTAGTTAGAAGCATGAGTGGCCACTTTGAAGTCCAATTGACGGATAATCTGGGGAAGTATCTAGGCGCACAACTTCTTCATGGTCGCTTGACTCGGAGCCAATATAGCCTTCTAATGAGTAAGTGCATACTCGACTTGGTGGATGGAAACTAAAGTTCCTTTCTAGATCCTCTCAGTCTCTCTTAATTAAGACGGTAACCAGTGTTTTTCCATCTTATATAATGCACTCTCAAAAGTTATAAAGTAGGATTCTTGAGGATCTAGAAAAGATCAATTGTGACTTCTTCTGGCGAGATGATTCTAATGGTAAATCTATACACCTAATTGTCTGGAAGCATATTTGCAGACTCTATGGTGATGGGGCTTTGTTAATACGAAGGTTGAAGCTTCTAAGTATKGCGTATCTTGCTAAGCTAGCATGGCAGGTGTTGAGACAACCTACGAGCTTATGGACTAAGGTCCTATATGGTAAATATGGAGTGCTTCCCAGAGATGTGGAAGCCACAAAATCTGGGATCTCATCTTCAACATGGAGAGCCATTATAGAAGGTCATAAGGCTTTGCAACCGGGTTTTAAAGTGGGATGTACACARTGGTAAAACTACAAGGTTTCGACTTGATGTTTGGCTCATGAATGAACCTCTGCATTATCATTGTATGCAACCCATCCCAGCGCAGGTCCTTTATTAACCGATTTGTCATTCTTGGTGCATGGGAATGGGATGGTGTAGGGAGATGCTTGAGGACTATCTTTCGGTTCAACTTCTGGGTCGGCTTGAGTTTGTCCAGTTGATGGAGGAATCTGATTAGGTGACCTCTAATAGTAATTTTTCAGTTAGTTCCCTCTATCAATCCTTACTCCCCAAACAGATAATATGGATGATTTCCTATGGTTGAAGTTATGGAGATTTGAGGGTCCAACTCGACAATCTAATGTTTGTGGCTTGTGGMGCATGATCGGCACAAAACTAGTGCCCTCTTTTGGACTGGGAGTGCTATCCCTACTCCACACTGCCAATGTTGTGGCCATGGTTTTGAAACCACAATGCATGCTATCAGGGATTGTCCCAATAACTAACAGATCTGGCATTCAAAGGAAAATGTCGTCACCTCAAGCATGGGTAAAACTCGATATCTCACAACAGCTGGAGTCTACTATTACTGAACTACAACATTGGAGCTATGTGTTTAGGCAAGGAGTGCATTTCATATGGACGAGCGGAGTTCTAAGTTATTTCCTGGTGATCATCGTCGGCAATGTACTGAATTTTGTGCCCACCARATACAGTGGAAGCCACAATCCCCAACCCCAAAATACTCTCCCTGGACTCTTCTGAACCTATGTAGGAGCACTCTTATGTTATGAGTTTTGTTCACTTTGTCATATATTTTTATATCTATATATATATATATATATCTCACTTTTCGATGGAAAAAAATTTATTATTCAATAATTGCATATTTGACTTATAATTTATAGATGATTTGAATTTGATTCGTAACAAGAAAGAAAAATTTATATATATATTTGACAAAAGAAAATTAGACATTTCAAATCCCATTTTAAAATATTGAGTTAGAATGGATTATTCGGGGGGGCGGGGGGGGGGGGGGGGGGGAGGAAGGAAAAACTTAGTTAATATGATTTTGCATACTTGTGTTGAAAAAGGATGAGGGTAATGTTGCAACTATATTTAAATCATAGAATTTGACATTCTCGATATCATCTCTATCTTGCATATTATATAATATTAATTAATAATATAAAAGAAAAGCTCGCGGGCCAGGACTCTATAATTCAGATTAAAAAGAAAAAAAAAGATAAGAAAAAACCACACCATTCCAGTATATATATTACATACTATCAAGCAGACAACCACGAATTATTACATAATCCCCAGGCGAGGAGAGAGAAAGTAGGAGAGAGACGATGGAGGAGGAAGAGCAGGTTGGAGCAGAAGCAGCAGTGAAGACCACGGAACCTCCTCTTGAGCCGCAGTCTCAGCCGCAACTTGAGAGCATAGAAATGGAAGCGGTGGTGGAGAGGCTTCTGAAGAGTGGAGATTTGAAGGTGCAAATTGAAGCTGCTAAAGACATCAGAAAACTCGTGAGGAAGTCCAAATCTTCGACTAAGACTCGYTCTCGCTTGGCTGCCGCTGGTGTCATTTCGCCTCTCGTCTCTATGCTTCATCTACCTTCTGCTCGTGAAGCTGCTCTTCTTGCACTCCTTAATCTCGCCGTCCGTAACGAACGGTGCGTTTTTCTATTTCTCTCGCTCAATTTCGGATTTTGTATTTGGTATAATTACTACATCAGTGAAATGCATACTTTACTCCTTTTCTTTCTCTTGAAATATTTTGAAACGATTCAGTGATCATGGATTTGGTCTTGCTGGTAAAAATTGCCATTTCTGAATGTAGTGAGCTTTTCAGTGCTTTTTGTTACAGCTGTTGTTGGAAAAAGAACAATTGGGGATTATAAATTCTGATGCATAAGGTTATAGTAATTCTACATTTTTTCGGGTTAAATTTGCACTAGATGGGCTCCTCTATTTGTGAGAATGGCTTAGGTTTATGAACTCGGTGGGTTGAACTAGTGTTTGCTGAAATTCAGCTCTAATAAACAAGTAAAAGAATTTATATGCTTGGATTTGAATTGGATGAACCTGAACCACCTAAAAATGCAGATAAATGCTCTCCGTTCCTGAGACGATGTACGCTTGTAGTGAAGCCATTGATAAATTTAGTAAGTGCCATAAGCCATTTTGCTGGCRTGCAATTAAGGTGAAACTTAGAATATCTTTAGTGCTTATATTCGTTATTTACTCTTGGAGGTTTGATAGTCTGCCATGGGTTGTGGGCTAAATGCTTCCTTTTCTACGAAGTGTTGACGTTTCTTTAAATGCAAATAATTTATACTACAGAAAGTGTGGCTCACATTCTTTACATGTTGTCGAGCTCTCCTAATCATGGCATATGAATATATTCCTTGTTGGAACATTCTCAAAGCAGATTACTCTCAAGATCATGATCAAATAGTTCACTGAGATAGCATTCTTAGTGAATGTCTTCAACTTAGAACRTAATTTTAACTTCTGTATTATGTAGTAAGGCAGTCTTGGTAAATGCTTTCTGATTCAAGGAACTTGGGATCTCTTATAAACTGTTTGTAGCCAAACCATAGACTCATATGTTCAAGCTAGCCTATGAGACAAATTAACCGTAACAAATTGTCTCCAACGTGTTAAACTCAAGGATAAACTGACATCAGACAAGTTGTTAAGTTGCGGATAGAAATGTTGGTCATGATTGTGATGCAAAAGCTTAGTTGTTGCAGTTAAGCTTCTCTGCAGAATTTTCTATATTATTAATTTGATGTCTTTCTGGCCAAACAGATTATGTAGAAAGGAAATGAAGCTGATTAATTTAATTGAATCATGTAGGTCAATGACATTATATAGGTAGTAGCACTAATAGAAATAAGTTGTTGGGCCTAACTGACCTGAATATGAATAAAAAATATGGCATAGATGCATTATTGCCACTGTAAATATGGCATGCCAGTAACGTATTATTATCCAGAGACTTTATCCCATTCTTGGTGCTCGACAAGCTCTGACTATTAACAACCTTTAATATGAGGAATTATGTAGCTCATGCCATAATACACTTGATAATTTGGGGGGGGGGGGGGGAAGAAAACCAAAGAAGAAATTATGAAATGCGGACTTACTGAAACTCAGATGCAACTAGTACTAGAAGATTGTAAACAATTGCTGCAGATGAGAAAATGGGAAGCAATGACTAGTTTGCATTTCTTACAATTTGGGTTTTCTGTTATATGATCTTTAAGAAAAAAACAGCCACGTTGACCGAGAGAATTAGAGAAATAGATCTAGTATTTTAATTTTGTACTTGTTCAGTTAATAGATTTAAACACATAAGASAATTAGATGTCTAATTGTTCGCTCCGTTTCCCTAAGCTTCCTTTCCAATCCCAGTGAATGAATGTGACTTCATGTTTTTTTAATTTTAAGTCTAGTTCATAATCCTGTTCCCCTGGATTGTAGTTTCTGGCACGTATACATATTCTACAAGTGCTAAGTTGATATGTTGCATAACTGTGTAAGATTAAAACCATTTCTTAATTGACTGTGTTTTTTGGTTCGAGTTACTTGAATAATTTAAAGCAATGGTTTTAGAGCTAAGCCCTTCAGTCCCTTCGAGTACCAGTATTTTTTAAAAGAATTTTTTATTTAAATTGTTTCCTTGTACCATTCATTGAAGTAGAAGATGCTTATGATCTTTAAATTCTTAGTTCCAGGTAAATACCTAATGATCAGACCCAAAACAAAAGCTAATTGAGCTAAAGTACATCTTCTCCATTTTCCTTAATGCTATAGTACAGTTTGTATCCAAATCATTGAGGTAATGAATTCATGTTGCAATGATACATTGTGTTCTTTCTTAAAATTAAATATTACTGCATCTTAGAGACCAAAAAGGTCTGTTAGATGTGATCTGTGAAAGTGGGTGGACTATAAAATCCTTGTGTACTTTTAAATTTCATCTTTTCTGTTTTTCTTGCGAATTCTAGTATATCCATCTTWGTAGACAAAAGGCATAAATGCAAAATGATAGGGCATGTAGTGTATATGGAGATGATATTACCTTCAAACTTCATTTAAGCCATTCCCGTATATCCCTTGCCTGAAATTAAGTGTATATGCAATAAGGTTCCAACTCAGCATCTTAGAGCAATAAATTCATAGTGAATTTAGCATTAGCTTATCCCAAAGGGGAGTAACTGTTGCATCTTATTATGTCTACTTCTTAGATACATTATTTCTGGAGGGTGGGGGGGAGAGAGAGAGAGAGAGAGAGAGAGAGAGAGAGGATAAGTTTCATGCTCATAATATAATCTTGTAAACCAGAAGGGACCACTTGATAAATTTACATGCTGGAACTAGGAGGAAATGTAATTGATTGACTAACCTTACTTTCTAAATGAATAGTTGAAGACTAACCTTACAACTTGTTATGCTTGTGGCTGCCTCACTAATATGAAACCGTCCATACGTAGAAGAAGATAGATTTTAAATCCTAAATCTCTAACATACCTCTTCATATATATACACTGAATATGTATTCACTTGTGTGATACATCTTTTATCCCACTGTTCAAGACAATTATCCAATTGATCTTACTTATGTTTAGAGCAACAATTATCATGAATATGCTTTTGTATGTTACCCCATAGTGACATATAACATTTGATCTTTTGTCTTTTGTTCCAATATTCTTTCAATGATTTCAATRAAATGTTGACCTCAACTTCCCAAGTTTATTCTCCAACTTTTGGAAGCAAATAAGAGGAAACAAAATCTATTTACCTCATAGGCTTTCATGTCAAGCTTGGCTATAGTTTTTGAAATTGTCTTTGTTGTATATGTTTATTGTTCGCAAAGAACTATCTTATGTTATCAGTAAAATAAAAATTTACAGGCTGGCTTACTATCTTTATCGTCATTTGCAAAAATTACTTTTAGTATCTTTGAGTATATCGCGATTGTTACCCAACTTAAAGGGGGAAGGGTGAAGGGGTAAGGGTGAGCTTGTTATTCTATRTCCTCATAGTACCATGTCCTGAAGAAGCACATTATAATAGTCTTGTTGATCACCAGCATAAATCATACTTTGTGTGTGCAATGAGCATTATTAGGGATTATATGTACTCTGAAAGTGCGATTATAGATCCCGGTTCTGACTTGAATGCAGTGACTGTTTGTTGGTTTGTGACCTTAGTAATGTTCTTTCGCCAGTTATTTGTTCAATGCAAGTCTGGTGTTCTCATTTTGTTGTTTTAATATTACTAGAAACAAGATAAGGATAGTTACATCTGGCGCCATTCCCCCTCTTGTGGAGCTCCTTAAGCTTCAAACTGGCAATTTAAGAGAATTAGCAACTGCTGCAATCCTGACACTATCATCTGCTGCCGCTAACAAGATAACAATAGCAGCTTCTGGAGTTGCACCTCTGCTGGTCCAGATACTCGGCTCTGGAAGTGTTCAAGGAAGAGTTGATGCTGTCACTGCTCTCTATTATCTCTGTRCTTGCAAAGAAGAAACAAAGCTAATTATTGATGCTAAAGCAGTTCCTCCCCTAATTAACCTCCTCAAGGAATGTAAGAAATACTCAAAGTTTGCCGAGAAAACGACAGCTCTGCTTGAGATCCTTTCGAAKTCAGAAGAGGGAAGAATAGCGATTGRAAATACAGATGGTGCAATATTAACTCTAGTGGAGACAGTTGAAGATGGATCTCTTGTTAGTACAGAACATGCAGTTGGAGCTTTGCTGACCCTGTGCCAGAGCTCCAGAGATAAGTTCAGGGAGCCTATTCTTAATGAAGGTGCCATACCAGGTCTTCTACGACTGACTGCAGAGGGTACACCTGAAGCTCAGGGAAGAGCTAGGACACTTCTGGACTTGCTTAGGGAAACGCCTGTGGAGAAGAGGGTGTCCTCTTCTGTATTTGAGAGAATAGTGTACGATTTTGCTAAACAAGTGGATGGAACCGATAAAGCTGCTGAAACCGCAAAGAGATTATTACAAGACATGGTTCATAGAAGCATGGAGATCAGCATGAGCCGTATTCAGATAAGGGCTTCATCTTGCACCCCTTGAGGATTTTATTTGCATGAGGAATGGATTTGTCCAAAGATCAAGTTTCTGCTAAACTTACAAGTATAGATTAACCACGAGCCGTATGCTTTGGCCAGCAAATGCCTATGCCCTTCTTCTCAGGTCATGTGTTTTGATCCACTAAAGGCCTAAAGCTCATCTCCTTCTCCTCAATATTATCATCTGAGAAAGTGAAACTGTATAGAATTAACCTACTGAATTAGATCGTATCACGCTGCTTTTACACCTAGGTCCCTCAGGTGATTTTTGTGACCTTGCTGGGCTGTACATCTTTAACTTGGATCATGTATGTACAGAAAATTTTACATCTTTATACATTACATCTTCAGTTGAAGTTGTAACAAAGAAGAGCATTGGTATATGAAGTAGTTGTGTTTTACAGTCGCAAAGAGAATAGAAATGACAATGGACGTAATCAGCAGCTCTTTTTCATTGCACATTTGGCCTCTGGTTGCTGCAACAACTGAGACTATTGGACACTTTTTCCTTTCGTTACCATGTTCCCCTCGTTAACTGAGTTTTATTCATGTTTTTCTTCATATTCTAGCGGATTATTGTGCAAGGTTGTCTGTATTCACTTCAATCCAACTTGAATTTTCAAACTTGTATCCTAGGATTTCTGGAAATGAAAGCTTACTTGATGCGTTTTCAAGATTGGTATATTTTTTTATTTAATTTCATTAMTTACAATCGAAATGATACCCGATAAAGATTTAAAAATGAGGTCCCATAAAGATTTAAAAATGAGGTCCCGACATCTTCACCAGATTTGGGTTTCGCTAACATATGAATTTTACCCTTAATTTCACTAATTAGTAAGGGTAATGTAATAAGTTTCATACCATAAAATTGTTTTTTTAAATCTTGCATAAGGATCTTCAATATCGTACTCTTATTAATATAATATAAAAGAATACTAAAAATAGAAGATCATAAGCCTTCATGAATAGACTATTTAAATGAACTTTTGTGTAGCTCAAATGGATATTTGAGTCTTAAGTACCACTTTCACCGTTTAAAAAAAAAAATGGAAAAAGGAAAAGGATTTTAGCTTCAACATGGTTTTTCTACGATTGGCAAGAGTAGCACTTTTGACAAAGGCTAATTTGGATGTATTAGACTTAAGGTTGTATATTTGTAATTACCTCATTTTTCTCAAAAAAGAAAAAGGAAAAGAAAAGAAAATTTCACGACGTACCCCCTGAATAGATGCTCCCCTTCTCAAACCTAGATCCAACCATGAATTAGTCAATTCGGAGCAAGATTTCTAGAGCCCCAAATCATTGCTTAATTACCTTTTTGCCRCTATGAGAACCTGTCGGTGCTTTCTCAAGTCTTCTTCTTCCCGTTTCCGATTATTAAAATAGCAGTCTTTTAACTTGCTATACTTTTTTACCCCTTCAATCCTACCGTACGCAGGTTGCGTAATACGCCCTGCAAATCCAACGGTTCATTTCACGTATTCTTCTACGTGGCTTTACAGTAGTACTCCGATTATATTATTGCTCCGCACTCCCCGCTCATTTTAGCAAGGATCCTTGTAGTTCACCATCATCACCTCATAACTTTTGATGACATCCCATATCAAAAATCAATCACGAATCCACCAAAAGGGAGAAAAAGAAATCTCGCACGCAGTTTGGCTGATAAAAATGTGCGTTTTGAAGCGATGATCAATCGCCATATGCATTAGGTAAGAGCGTAACGATCATCTTGTGTATAGACACAGATCTTGGTATGTATAGGCTCTGGCACTCATTGTTCTCTATCTTGCTTCTTAGGTATAACCTCGCTCTTGAGCTCTCATTGTCATCTCTCAGATCTATTAAACCAGCATTTTTCTTGTTAAATTTCATATTTCGCGGATACTCTTTACGTCATTGTAGTGAATTTTAGTGTTGTATCCTTTTTGTTGTTCTTGTTGTTCCACTTTTGGATTCAATCTTGGAAAAATGTTTGGTCGGTCTCCTGTTGTATCGAGGAATGGAGGTTTTAGGCCGGAAAATTTGGGCCCCAATGCGTTAGCAATGATTGGGAACCTTTGTTTCACTATGTTTGTAGCTGGGGTCTTGATTTTTACTATAATTGCTGCAACTTACCAACCTGAAGATCCTTTGTTTCACCCTTCAACAAAGATCACAACTTTTCTCACATCCACTTCCAATGCCACATTTCAATCTGATACTACCGTTGTCAAGACCGGTGAGGACTTTATGGCCTCGAATCAGACTGCATTTGCCACGTTTATTAACATAACTGATGTGGACAGTGCGGTACCGGAGATTACTGAGAGTAGTAGTAAGGAGAATAATCTTGAATGTGAGGGGAAGGCTGATGAACCAATTGAATGTACTGAACCTGAGGTCTTCCATTTGTTGATGAAGTCTGCGATTGAGAAATTTAAGGATATACATTTCTATAAGTTTGGGAAGCCAGTGAAGGGAAATGATGATAATTCCTGCCACATGGCATGGCGATTTAGGCCTAAGGAAGGGAAGACTGCGGCTTTTTATAAAGACTATAGGAGCTTTGTGATTTCTCGGTCAGAAAATTGTACTCTTAGTGTTGTTAGAATTGGAGATTATCATTCGGGTGGAAATGCCAGGAAGAGGAGGAGGAATCAGAGGGGTTTTGAGAAGACACCGCCAAGGGTAGATAAACATACTATTGTTCTTCCTGAGGTTGGGGAAACTGTGAATGACTCTCTTCCTGTGGTTGAATCAGAGGGGTCTTTTGGTCGTGGTAAGTATTTGGTGTATGCYGGTGGTGGGGATAGGTGTAAGAGTATGAATCACTATCTTTGGAGTTTTATGTGTGCTCTAGGTGAAGCTCAGTATCTGAACCGGACTCTAGTAATGGATCTGAGCATTTGCTTGTCCAAGATCTACACTTCGTCAGGTCAGGATGAGGAAGGAAAGGACTTCAGGTTTTACTTTGATTTCGAGCATTTGAGGGAGTCAGCATCAGTGCTTGATCAGGTTCAGTTTTGGGCAGACTGGAATAAGTGGCATCAAAGAGATGGATTGACTCTCAATCTTGTAGAAGATTTTAGAGTTACACCAATGAAGTTAATTGACGTGAAGGATACTTTAATTATGAGGAAGTTTGGAAGTGTGGAGCCAGATAATTATTGGTATAGGGTGTGTGAGGGTGAGACAGAATCTGTTGTTCAGCGGCCATGGCATCTGATATGGAAGTCTAGAAGGTTGTTGGACATAGTGTCAGCAATTGCATCACGGATGAACTGGGATTATGACTCCGTCCATGTTGAGAGAGGAGCAAAGGCCAGGAATAAGGAGTTATGGCCAAATCTTGATGCAGATACTTCACCTGAAGCTCTTATCTCATCCTTGCAGGATAAAATTGAAGAWGGAAGGAGCCTATACATTTCAACTAATGAGCCTGACAAATCCTTCTTTGACCCACTGAAGGATAAATATTCCACCCATTTTCTTGATGAATATAGTGATCTTTGGAATGAAACCAGTGARTGGTACCAAGACACAATGAAACTCAATAATGGTGTTCCGGTGGAATTTGATGGCTACATGAAGGTCTCTGTTGATACAGAAGTTTTCTTAAGGGGAAAGAAGCAGATTGAGACCTTTAATGATCTCACCAAGGACTGTAAGGATGGTGTTAACACATGCACTGTTTCAAGCTGATCAAAATACATGAGGTTTGAAGCTTTGTTGTTGCTTTATTTCTGCTTTCCATCTTGTTTCTGTTGAAAATTTTTGGTCTCAATTGGTAATTGAAAGGTGAAACCTATGAATCTCCCTGGGTTCAACGTAAGTTACTGCATTGTTTCATTACCCTGTATCTTGTAATAGTTTTCACAGAACTTCATTCATTTAGTTAGACCGTTGTATCCTCTTACTTGATATCTGTTTTAAGTTGGCATTTGTATTCGCTGCTGAGTTTGCCTCTTGATTCTGGCATTTATATATTTCAAGATTCTCTAGTTTAGACTGAGGATTTATTTTCCCTTTAATCATGCTGAGAAATTCGATCGAAGCTTTTCTAGTGGAGTATTTGAATTCTAGAGGCAGGATGCTTTTGTTCGAAATATAATCAGTATATGCCAACTTCAACCTCTGAGCAGTCTTGTTATTATGGAATTAAAAAATGTAGTATCCTTTATATGGAGTTAGATAACAGGGAAGATGCTTTTTACCCTTTGCATTTCCATTTGTGCCCGAAAGAAGTTAAATGTTTAGCGCAACAGAACTTTGGTTGACATAGTTGCTTCTTATGGTTTATGCTGCCTGTTGATCACACTTCATGTGAAACTAAAATATTACCAGCTGTTTTCATGCCGTTATTTGTAGTTTATGTTGTATCATGGTTTTTCCAYGGTTGATAAATGGGATATGCTATCATATTGATGATGTGGTTGGAAATGAATTGCTTGCACATAAMWWKATATGAACAAAATGAAGTAGTTAGTTGGACACTTTTCTGCCATAGATCAGGTCAAGTTGCATTGTGATCAAATTGAGCAATCACTCAAATTTCTTTACGAAATCGCTGCTTATGACTCCCTGCCTTTCCCTCATTTGGTTGGTTCACATTTTTCTTGGTGCGTTTGCAGAAGTTGATAATGAAACCACCTGTTTGCTAGTTAAGAGAATGATTGTAATCTTGTATCTTGATCATTTATCACCTTGCTTTTAATGTATCCAACATTTTCTGAGGAACACCAAACAGAAAAGAGAGAGATGAAGTAGCAACAAAGAGAATGATTATGTGCATTATCTAGGAACCCATATATTCTCATACGAGGAGTCCTAGATAATTCTAAGGGCTAAAGTTGAAACCTGAAAGAGGGCATGGATTATGTGACCTCATTTGTTTTTGTTCCCTGCTTATTGGACATAAGTTTGTGTTCTCTGAAATGAAAAGAAAAAACTTATGATTGGAACTATGTCTTTAGGAACAAAAGGAAATTGAACTTATGAAAACTGAGCTAGTAAAAGAAGTGTGTTTGTGGARATGTTTGACCATCATAACTTCAACTCAAATCTGCAAAAATGCAGGAAGATAAACTCATTCTTCAGTATGCTTATTGAGACCGGAACCACTACTTGAAGTTTTCATATGCAATTCTCGTTTCATCATACTAAAATTAGCTAGTACTTAGTTTGCTAGATTCTTGATCCTTTGGGATGCAAAACTGAAAGAAGGTTACTATGTATTGCACTATCATGCATAATTATTTAATACATTTCTAAGTGACTTCTTTAATTGAGAAATTGTATATAGATATATGTCTGTCAGAAAAGGAAARGCTGCCAAGATACATTACCATTTAAAGTCTGAGTGAGTCCTACCTAGTATCACTCCTAGGCCMTTCTAGTAATCCATATTAATCACATTTAGGGATTGGAAGCAGAGTATTCAAGGTCATTAAGCTCCGAAATTTCTAACTACTACGATTGGCAGTTTTTTTGTTCTGTTAGGTAATTCATCTCTAAACTCCTTAAATTCCCATGAAATGAGCTCAAAATTGGCATCCCGCCAGTCCCCACCCCTACCCCGCGTCTGGCTCCATAAGAAAAATTTCTTGCCATCGTAAGAGCTCATTTGTTTTACAATTTTACATTAAAAAATGGTTGGTTTTAAATAAAGGACTCATTAGTTTTATACTCCAAATCCGGATTCAAAAAATTCTTTCACAAAACACACTAGAAGACAAGCTGAACAGTGGAAGTGAATGAATGGAAGTGCTTCCTTCAATACGTTGGTACGGCCCCAGAATTGCCCTTCTCGCATATTTTCTGCCGCTCMTTGTGTCAGAAACGGTAGTTCAAGAGGGAAATAGAAACATATCTAAAGAGTTGGAAAGCTATTACTTCTTACCCGTCTCGTTGCTATTAAAAGRAAGACATTGGGAAATTATAAGCAAACGATTCAAATAATCCATTATTCATATACCATTCCTTCGGCATGTTTGAACGATTAGATTATTCATGAACTATTATTTTGATTTGTCTAGAAAAATATGAATAAACAATTTAAATAATTAATTACTCATAAATTATAATTTTGACATGTTTGAAAAAATATGAAGAAATGATTCGAATAATCGATTATTCTTTGTACGTCTGTGACATTGAAGAATAATCTATTGTTCGAGCTTATTTTCAGAATGCCAGACAAACTTGACATGCCTATATTTTTATTAAAAAAATTGTTTATAATCCATGAGAAATTCACAGCTATTCTACCTAATTCAAATATGTCCCTAACATAAAAAGTTTTTTAACTTTATCAATCAATTTGAAATTTAAATATTATAATTTCTCGCGTTTTGAAATAAACTCAAGAATTATATCCTTCTTAATTCAATCTTTAATTTAAATGGAGCCCATTCTTTAATTAATTGCTTATGAAAATAATTTATTTTGATTGATAAGCTTAGGTATGTATTTCTTGTTCATATCTTTAAATCAAAGATTCTTTTATTAAAGGAAATTTTGAAAAGGATTATTGTATTCAGAATTTGGAAAAGTTTTCAACAATCTAATTCACCTTCCTTTGGTTTTGTGAAACAGAATAAAATTGAATAAATGAGTCTAATTCAATCACATTCGATAGGTTTAAATTAAAAATTTTTTATAATTTTAGTACTTGATTAGAAATCCTTATAGGTATTCACWTGCTTTACACTTTTTGACCTAATATACTTTCTATTATAAGACTGCATTAAGTTTTGTGACCATCAAAAACTTCCTTCATAATGGGGTTGAGTCTCGCTCCACATAATTGCTACATCTTTCTTCCAATATGATTTTGTACATGCATGTTGTAGGATTGATTCCTTTTATATCTGTCATTGTCCATCCAAAGCCTTCTTATGATTCCTCAAAGCAGAAAGGAGTTGATTCTCCTTTTGTTCTCCTAATGCTGCAGAAATGATTAYTAATAGCTTCTTATTTTCACCCAAGTAAGCATACTTAAGGTGTGCTCGTAATGCTTTCTCCACCAATATTGGTGGGCTTTCAATAGATAGTTTGAGGGGGGTTGAACAACCCTTTGAGATAAAAACCAAGATTCAAATCTTCGTCCAACTCCTTCAAATATTTGCTGAGAGGTCACCCCTACCAGTGCTGCATCATTATCTGAATATTCACTTTCTACATAATCGTCTTCTTCTTCATAAGACTGTGTAGTTTTGTAGCATTCTTTAATGTGTTGGGCATCCATTGGCTTAACATCCTTCAGTGTGGAATAATCTTATGATCATCAGGAAAATTGAATGYATTTAAAATGTTGAAGGTGTCCTGCTGGTCATCAACTCTCATCATCAATTCTCCTTTGTGAATATCAATGACTGTTCTTCTAGTAGCAAGGAAAGGTTGTCCCAAAATGATTGGGACATCTTTATTGGCATTGTAGTCCAAGATGATGAAGTCAATTGGAAAAATGAGCTTTTTGACCCGTACCAAAAACATCATCTATTTTTCCTTCAGGGTATGCATAGATGCGATCTGCAAACTACAGAGTGATAGTGGTTGGCCTTGCCTCTCCAGTTCCAAGTTGCGTGAAGATAGACATGGACATAACATTTATGCTTGTCCCAAGATCACATAATGCTCTACCACAATAAGTATTTCCAATTGAACCTAGTATAGTAAAACTTCTAGGATCTTCCGTTTTGGAGGAAGTTTATTTTAAAGAATTGATATACACTCTTTAGTCAATTATTGTTTCTAACTCTCCCAATCTCATTTTCTTTGATAGAATTTTCTTCATGAATTTGACATAATTGGGCATTTGCTCCAATGCCTCAACCAAAGGTATATTGATGTGCAGTTGTTTTAAAATCTCCAAAAATTTGTTGAACTGCTTGTCTTGCTGCCTCATGATAAGTCCCTATGGAAATGATGGTGGTGGTATCAGAATTGCTGCTTGCTCTGGTTGCTAGCAGCATCRGGCTCTTTTGCTACTGAGGGAATGTCCGCCTAACTAACTTCCTGATTGCTCCTTTTCGTCTCTTCTGGGGTTCTTTGTATCACTGGATAAAGTGCCTTGTTGTTTAGTGTTTAATGATGAAGTAATTCGTCCTATAATTCTCCTGGTTTCTCAATGACGTAGCTTGGTTATGAATGATTGCATCATTTCTTGCCATATATTCTTTTAGAAATGTTTCCATAGATTTTGTTTGTTCATGGTGTTCTGGCCTTTGATGCTGGTTCTGTTGGTGRAAATCCAAAGGGATGAGGTGGTCTCTAGTATTGATTTATTGTGACAATTCCTCCTTGATTATTCCATGAAAAGTTTTGATGCTGCTTCCAGCTAGGATTGTAAGTATTTGACAAAGGATTATTTTCCTTGTTGAAATTCCCAATATAGCACATAAATTCTAGATTAGATGGGCAATTGTCAAAAGTTTGTGGATCTCCACGATACACACAGTTAACCACTTCTGCTAAGAGTGTTGTGACAACATCAACTTCATGAGCTCCTTGGACTCTCTTTGCTGTGGCCATTTTGGTTGTTGCTCACTGATATTTGTTGCTTGCTATGATCTCCAAGATGTTAAACGCCTCATCGTATGATTTTGACAATAATGCTCTATTTACTGAAGCATCAATCACACTTCTTGTTTGAGCATTGAGTCCATTATAGAAKGTCTCCATTTGGATCCAATGCTGGATCCCATGGTGTGAGCATTTTCTAAGCAATTCCTTGAATCTTTCCCATATTTAGTACAATGTTTCATCTCTATATTGCTGGAATGAGGTGATTTTATTTCTTAACTTTGCATTCTTTGTTGGTAGGAATCAAAAAATTTTCTGCCAAATCCGTCCAAGATGTTACTTAATTTGGTGGCAAAGAGTTAAGCCATTCTCTTACTCTATCCCTCATGAAAAATGGGAATAATTTTATTTTGAGTGCTTCCTTTGAARCGCCTTGAAGTTGGAAGGAATCACTCACTTTCATGACTAATCGCAAATGCAGGTGTGGATCCTTGGTGGCCATTCCACTGAATTATCCTACTCTTTGTAGCATCTAGAACATGATTAGTTTGAGTTCAAATTGTTGAGCTTGAATTTCAGGTCTGACATTCAAGAGAAAATGAGGGCTGAAAAAGATTAATAAATATTAAATCAAGAAAGTTTATACATTGTAATTTCATTAGCACCTATCCCCGGTAACATCGTCGAAAATTTGTTGGGGTCTAATCTGATTCGATTAAACTGACACACGTGCAAGTATATGCAGTCCAAAGTTAGTAAGAGTTAATAGAGTGTCGATCCCATGATGATAGTTTAATGAAAGGCACARTGTGTTAAGTTCTCCTTAAAGAAATAATTGTATATGTTAGAGCATTGATAATATTTAAAAGTAACAAGCAATATAAAGTAAATGCTATAAGTAAATGACTGAAATAAAGATGATAAGCTTAAATTAAAAATAAAAGACTGAAAGCGGCAAAAAAGTTAGATTAGTAACAAGAAAGTAAAAGTTAGAGTAAATGCTGATTGATGTAGCAGAGGCAGCCAGGTTTGGAGTGATGTCTCATAGAAACCCTTCTATTGTGTCACTGTCGGCTAAGTAAGATAACTACATCATATATCTAGTGGATATYCTCATTATAGAGTTTCRTTGATGTTCACTCTTTCCTTAGAAGAATAAATTTTTTTATTCTTTCTAAGTACTAGAATGCTGTTTCAAAGAGTTTTTTAGAGTTCAAAGAAAGTTGCTCCTTAACCCTTAAATCAAACTTTTGCAGATTTCACTTAGAATACGAACCATGGCAATATCTCTTACCTATTTTCATGTTGCTGTTGAGTTACAATAATAGTCAATAAAGCTTGTGGCTTTCTCAAAAAAAAAAAAAAAAAAAAAGAGAGGATTCCCTTGATGTCTCAAAGGAGTGTACTCAATGACACACTTCTTACTATTAACATTAAGCTTTGTCAAGCTTCACCTTTAGCTAAGAAGTTTTGAGAAGACAGAAATGAAGATGAATTCGAACTAACTTAAACTCTTAATGATTTGAAATGACTTGAAAAATCTGTAGATTAAAAYGCTCAAAAGATCACAACTAGACAAGGAAGACTTTTGCGTTGTCCTTCACTAATCTATGATTAAAATAAGATAATCCTAACTAAGGATGGTTCCTTATATCGAAGGGAACCTTAACTCTAAGAACTACAACTAGGAACTACCGTAAAACTCTCTCTCATTCTATTGCTCAACTACTCCTTAGATAGAGCTTGAATGTTGCTAAGTTGGCGATACTGTAGCTTTCAACTTCTGATGACTGCTGACTCAGTCGACAATCGGCCTTAGTGTACATTTCTAATAATGTGGTCCATGATACTTTTCTATTCTCATGCTTCAACATTTTGGGAAGTAGACTGGAGTCAACTAAACACGTTGCTTTATGTAGTTTTCACGTTAATCTTTCCTTCAATTCCAGAGATTTGGATTCCTTCTTATTTCTTTGCTTTTTCTTCCCGTGCTTCTTAGGCTTGAATGCTGTAGCAATCTTCTCTATTTTGCGAACTTTCTCAATGATCAAGCTTTTTAGATTCATTTAAGTGTGTTTCTGGTTGAATCACATTTGAATGTGCTGATTCTTAATATACTAAAAATAAGATYAGATATGACAATTAATAGCACAAAAGAGTAAGGCAGATTGTAAAATTGAGCAAAAATTGGGGTAAAAGATGGACATAATCTATGGTTATCCATAACAGAAACAAAAAGTGGGAAAAATTGGCGTACAAAATGGGATATATTTTAGGCATATCACTCCCCCAAAAATTAAGTTATTGCTAGTTGTCGAGCAATGTTATAGCAGATATACAGTACTTAGTCATTGTTCTTATCCTAGTCATGCTTTATTGGGAACAAAAGCTGTAGCAATTATGTKTCAGAAAGGTTGAGTTGAAGAGTGTTCGGTGAAAAAGTTAACAAGCAAGATCAGAACAAACTTATTGTTTCTTTTGACCGAATAACAGAGTTCGTTGCTATAGCATTAGAATTACTTAATGGAATTTTTAGAAAAATGTCTCTTATGATAAAAATTGCCGAAGAGAATTGAGAATGCAAGAGCACAAGTGGGGATTTTGATATAGCATTAAGCTTATAAAACTTAGGCTTTATATTAGATGTTCTCTTGTGTCAATTGTGCTTTTTGACACAAAGGCATACATGGTAACATGAGCGCCCCTGATTACTTACCACATGTCATAGGTTGCAAACTACTATAGCATACTCATATTGTTTTCCTCTTTTTACACAAAAGCATACATGAGTGCGTTTGGTTACTTGCTACTTATAATAGAGGAGTAATCCATTTCTGTTAAGCCTCTAAAATAAATCTTTCTCCCAAGCTTTATTTGAAACATAGTTCCCTTTTTTAATGAAATCACTTGTAAAAAGCCCCTACGAAAATTCACAAGTTTAATTCAAATGCTGAAACACTCATTTACTTGACCAAAAGTTGAGCTCAAAATAAAGCTTATTTTTGTGCAAGAAAACTTTGCAATTGAAACAATCTAACTTAATCCTAATCATGGCTTAAAAACTGCTTAGAAATTTCGATGCTATAGCATAACTAGGTACTGAAAAATGTATAAGTATAACTCTTTCTATCGATTATAGCCAAAATCTAAACAAAATGACATAGAAAATTTTAATACATTACGAACTTAAACTAAAAAGACTTAGAAAATAAATATATCAATTTAACCAAAGCACAAAATACTTAAAAATTACTAAAAAAGCATTCAAAACAATACTTAAAACTAAAATATCGCAACAATAAAACAAATTCTGCCATCATTTATCAAACCATAAGGGAGGGGGGGAGGGGAGGGGTTTTCCATCAATATCTTCCTCTAAAAACATTTAAAAATGAGCCTTTATAGTTAGCATGGCGGAAGTTCAGCTGTCGGTCCCATTGGCCTGCTTGACCTGGTCGACAATTGACATCATTRTCCTCCATTTCCTCATCATCTTTGTCTTTGGAAACAGCTCCCCATTAAACTTACGGTTTACAYGTAGGGTTGTGGCTTTTGTGGTGCACCTCTGGTTAATACATGCCACATAATCCCTGGCCTCCACATTGTTTCAGAACCTTATTAATTCTGCGTGCATGCCAACTTGATTTTGCTGCAACATTGTCAAAACTCCTTAATGTCAGCAAGTGCACTACCCTGCACCTTGTCGTTCTTCTTTTCAACAACTTCTTCATTTTCCTTTTCCATGGTCTCTTCCACCTTTTCTATCTCATCTTCATCATCAGTCTCCTCTTCCATAATAGCTTYAGAAATGGGAGCCTTTCTCTTCCTAWGATGGAGGTGTTGGCTTTTCCARTTTTCTTGCATATCCTTACCAAGGCGTACTCATTGATAGGGGCAGCCTTTTTCACAATTTCTTTCTTAAGTCAACGATGACTACTCTTTCTTGGCATAAAGGTTAATCAAAAAAGTGAAGAATAATTTACCTTCCTTTCTTTCCGCACATAGTTGCAAATCTCAGCAAAAATCAAAGGACGTTATTTCCAGTAAGAATACAATAAAGCAACATTTTCATGTGGGACCATACGGTCATGTGTGGTGGGCAAGATATGAGATTTTAAGAAATGATACCACACTTTTGCAAGGGGAATTAAAGATGACCTCAGTATCATCTTAGCACTTGTCAAAGAGATAATCCTTTTAGTGCCTTCAATAGTGAGGGTCTTCAATAGTTCTCCGTCGTCCTTCTCAGTGAGGTTGAGGAGAAACTTCTCATAGTTAGATTTCACATCATGGAGGCCATAGGCTTGATTGATGGCCTTAGCACCTATTTTACAGAGACCTCTCGAACTTGCACTGCTCCGTATTTGATGTTAGCTTAATTCGCATAAAACCTTCTTACTAGTGTGACTRTGGGATCCTCTGGATGCTGGCAAAAATTGTGCCAACTGATGAACAATACCCTCTTTGTTTCCCATTACCAGCTTGATTGGTGGGAAGTTCTTTGTTAGTCTGAAAGCATCTTCCAAAAGTGCAGCCTTTTTCTTGTAAGTTTCCTCATAGCACTTCTTGGCTTCCTCGGTCACGAAGCTAGGTAAAAGAACCCGTTCTTTATGATAATGATAAGTTTTCTTACCATAGAGAGATAGGGTTTAGTTCAGAGAGAAGAGGAGAGGGAATTGGATGCTATGAAAGAACAAAAAGAGTTTGTTTCCTGCAAGACAATCCTTCACGAAATTGTGTTTTGATTTAAAAAATAAGAGAGTTGTTGGTTTAAGGCTTTTTGAATAGGTTCAAGACCCTTTCACCTTGACTATTGAGTATCCCATGTTTCGGAAAACTCCTCTTGCTTGATAGTCTGGGTTTCCTCTGTTAAAGTGATAAATGTTTAAATTTTATTATTGTTACATCACATTTCAAGCTATTTTTCCCATGTTAATCTTGAAATCATTATTATTCATAGTCTATTTGAGCATAAATGCTATTATCCTTTGTCGAAATTGAATAATATGATTTTAATATAATTACGAATACTAGAGGCTAATTTCTATCTAAGTTGTGCAAGAAAATTAATTATGGAAAATAGAGAAAAAGTTCAAGAAAAGATGTTTGAGGGCATGGTGTAGCATAGTCAACAACATCACTTTGTTGCAACATCATTGACAAGACAAACAACTTTGCAACTTGGAGTAAGTGATAGCTGCAATTTTGCTAGCTTGGGCGATGATTACAGGCAAAACAAGAGGAAGAAAGACATAAAGGCACTTGCTGAAACCTGAAGTGTAAGAAAGAAGGCTAAAATAATTGATAAAATTTTCACAAGTTGCTAACCAAAGAAAGTGGTGACACATGGAGGCTTGCCATTGTATATCTTATGTCTTTGTCAACCACATGGGAGCTTCTCAGTGGATCAAACCACCACTTAAATGCCATGTGGACAACCCTCATTGGATAACATAAAAAGGAAAGATTCAACTTGTCCAATTGGTCAACAACTTGCAAGACTAAACAACTATCTACTTTGGAATGACATGTACTTGTATCCACTTTTACCATATCCGACCACCACTATCTATAAATAGGACTCCCTTCCCCAAGAAGAGGCATCAGTTCCTCTCCTCCTATAGCAATCTCTCTACAAAAATTCTCTTGGTAAGAATTCTCCAAGTTTTTATAAACTTTTTAAACATTATTAATATAATCTTCATCTTTTAATTATTTTATTTATGTTTTAATAATTTTAATTTATTAAATTTAATTGTTTATTTTACTTTTATATCTATTTATTGTCGACACTGCCACCTAAATTTTAGTTTTTCTTTTAATTATTTTGTTTATCCCCATAATAATGTGATGTAGGATGGGATTCGAGGAATTGAAGATCAAATTAGGCTTTAAAGTTTTTACTGCTTTTTAAATTTTTTTACTAGTTTTCCCGGATTGGCTTCTATTCTATTAATTAGACTTTAGTAGTAGTTGTTGAGATTTGCTTCTATCTTATTAGTTGGGTTTTGGCCCTAAGTCTTATAGGATTAGGATTTGTAGATTCCAAATTTGTTCTTTCGGGTTTATCTTTTATAAATCCGCTACTTTTCTAATTGCTTTAGGTGGTATTAGAGTAGGTATTCCCTATTTCTTTTATTCACTATGATAATAATGGGCAATAAGAATAACAGTACTCTAGATCTAGTTAGGAGAGCAGAGCTAGATACTATCGTTGCTCAGATAATAGATCAGATAGCGAATTCTAGGAAATTGATTGAGGGAAGGAATAAAAATCACCCAACAAAGGTAGGGAAGAAGAATGTGTTAGGGCTCCATGTGTTGGTGGAGGTGTTAAATATTTTGATTCTAAGAATAAAATTACACAACCAAAATCGCAAGATGAGGCTGATGTAGATTTTAGAATTAAGATTGATATTCAATACTTTAAGGAACATATGAAGATGGAGGAATATGTTTTACCTCACATTGAATCTTGCAAACTGCCAGTCGAATTGAAAACGACATGCATGAGGTGATCAATGTGGACTCAAGAGACGATGATGAGATTTATGCTGCTAGTGATAGTGACAACGACAACCCCCRCATAGATAGTGAGGAAGACTACGCGCTCGAATCTGGTTCCAACCTYGATGTTGGATTTTTTGGAACTATTTTGTCCCTAACAGTTAATGTAAGCAGAAAAATTACACAATCTTGAAGGAAGAAGATACATTAAGAGTTGGTAGAATTTCGACAATGGAGGATTTAAGGAATTATCGCTGGATGAGACCTATAAAGGACATGAAAATATATTGTTATTCTTGTGGAATAATCACAAAATTTCTATGCCCCCTTTACCACCTTTTGGAGGACCCATAATTATGAAGGGAGAGAGTTTTATGATATTATTCAGCATAAAGTATAAAGTTACAGCCAACAAAATTAGAGTTAAAGTGTGGCAAAAAGAGTTCCACATTAATGATAGTTTTTATCCTAAAGAGAACTTGAGGTCAAGTTTTTTGAAGGTGAAAGAGATTGATGGAGGACGAAAATTAAAGAAATTGAAGATCAAGTTTGGCTTTAAAGTCTTTACCGTATTTTACACTTTTTAGTAGCTTCCGAATTGGTTTCTATTCTTTTAATTAGGCTTTAGTTGGAGTTGCTATCAAATTAGGAGATTTGTTTCTATCTTATTAAAAAGCCTAAGTCTTAGAGGATTAGAATTTGTGTTTTCCCTATCTAAGGGACCTCTATGCTTGTAATTTTAATTGGTTCATATTGTTGTCAACCAAAGTTTAGGAATTTCTCTCAAATTTCGCTGGTGGATTCCATATTTGCTCGTTCGAGTTTCTCGCTTGTAAACCCTGTTACTTTTTTGACTGCGTCAGGTGGTATCAGAGCAACAAAAACATCTAAATCCACTCTTATAATTAGATGTGTAGCATCATTCATCTCATCATGCCAAGGGAAAATCTCGAATTTTGATTCATAACAATATGAATAAATTAAAGCTACAAGTATAGAGGTCCTTTAAATAAGGAAAACATAAATCCTGATCGTATAAGACTTAGGCTAAAAGCCAACTAATAAGATAAAAATAAATCTCCTAGTTTGATAACAACTATTACTAAAGCCCCATTTATAGAATAGAAATCAATTTTGAAACTACTAAAAAAGTCTAAAAAATGGTAAATACTTTAAAGCTAAACTTGATATTCAATTCCTCGAATCCCGTCCTACATCATCATGGCTAAAAAAGTACCCTACTCTGACTTTTTAGAGGCAATCTGTCTTCGACCCTCCTCCTTGCTTTGATTTTATTTATTTTTCTTTCTCTTAGTTCCCTTTCCTCTATGGTGTTAGTGCCAGAGAGGGAAGTARGGTGATAATTATGGAGATCAATTTATTTTAATATAGTTCGTATAGATTTGGTAAATTAATGTTTAAAAATCCAAAAATCRTTTGGACGCCTATTATTGGCTTCCATATTTTATTCTAAAAACAGTGGCTTTTATTGACTTAATTAATCCAGTAGTACTGTAGAGAGGATTCAATGAATTCCTAATCCCAAAAAAACTGTTTTAAGGATTTAAAAGATTAAAATTACTAGATCTATATCATCGTTTTTTAATTTTTTTGATATTCATAATTACTCCCCCTGTCCCATAAAAATAGGCATGCTTTCTATTTTCTCTTGTTCTGAATTATAGGACTAATATGCCCTTGATTTATGATGCATCAATATCAACTTCAGCTGAGTGTTTTTATTGCTTAGCGAAGATTAAGGGGATGCAAGCGRCCGCTAGCTCTACAATGAATTTTTTATGGTATTTATTGTAGAGTTAGCGGCCGCTAGCTCTAAGTATTTTCTTTAGCCGTTAAAGTTGAGACAACAAGAAATATTTATCTTAGATAGCATTTGTCTTTCCAAGATTCAAACAATTCATTATATTAGATTTACCTTTTCAAAAACACCTTAGTAACTTGAGACAATGAGGAGTATTTATCTTTTCTTTGTCTATGGATTAGGGGAATATGAGGAAAGTAGAGTAAAAAATTGAATAATTTAACTATATTACCTAACTTCCTTAACCTGTGTGAAAATGGGTATAGGCCTATTTTCATGGGATGGAGGGAGTATTATTCTACAGAACTCAAAGGCTTCTGTACCAAGGGTCTAGGGTAGCTTTGTTATACTGCTTATTTGTATTTTTTTTTTGTGTGCATTCTTGCCATTTACATTCATGGCTAACTCTTTTAGATATTTATCATGTAAATCCTGATCATTTAGTGAAACCTCCTCCTCATCCTCTTCAGAACATCCTCTAAAAGAGGAAATAAACATCCAAGACGTGGATCTAGACTTTGACAGCTGGAAAATCCCCAAACTCCCTACAAGCCAAATTTACAAGCCATGTAGGTGGTCTTTCACCTCTAACTATACAATTAAAAAAAAAAAAAATAGAACAAACCATACCTTTAAATTCCTCCCATGAAGAATCAAGCATTTCTCCAAAAGAGCTATATTTTAGAACATAGAGGAAAGTATAATGATATTCATCTTGGACAATTATAGGTTGCTGCCAGACCGCTTTGAAGAGATGGTCTAGACATGTCTCTTTTACTTTGTCTTAGAGATTATTGATTTTTAAATATTAATAACTCTCGTTTAGGAAAGGTAGAAACCAAATATCTCAAGAGGTCCAGTTTATTTTGATGATTTTACTAATTTCTTTGTTTCCGTTAATGACCAAAACATTCTTGATATTTTAACTTTAAATGTTAAAGTAGCAAACTAGGAAGCTAAGGGTAGATCTCTCCTTGTTACAATCATATATAGGATTTAATACAAAGCTATGATGTCAGCCTTCCCTTCTGGAGCTAGAAGGGAAACCAACAAGGGCGAAACATTCCTTTTCCAAACTGATATAACCAGATCSAAGCTAACTGTACCAAACACTACACTTTCGGAGCAGATTACACTTCCAAAGGAATGGGGATTACCTAAGGCACATCCAGCTACTCCAATGCAGTAACAAACATAATCCAACTTCCAAATGATGTTAAAATCAGTTTTGAAAGATCTCAAAGCTAGAGATCTCAAATGCCAAACACTTCAACATTTAAACCTTCTTCATCAACCTACCTACCAACTAGACATTCTATCTTCTCTATATCAGCACCAAACATATTAAAAAAATATGCAGAATTTTACTCCTACCTCCGCAATAACTCAAGCTGGATACACTGTCCAAAAAGAAGACACAAATGAAGCTTCTGAAACTCCCTCACCAACCTGGTCCTCTGTGATAAACAACAATCCAAAAATGCATTCAAAACTTTGTGCCTTGAAAGGAGACTATAAAATTGGCAAGAAAAGTCTCGGGAAGAATTTTGTGCCCCTAAGAACTAGACAAGAAAAGAATGGTTCCTTAAAGCATTTGAACGAGGTGCCAGGCAAGCCATTTAAGAAGAATTCTACAAACTTTTGGACACTTTCCATGTATATGTCCACGTCTTTGACTGGTTCAAAGCATATTGATTATCTCTTTTCAAAAATAGTTTGTGTGGCTAAAACATAGAGGACATCCAAAGGAGTACAGATCCAAGTTGGTTCCCTCCTACCACACCTCTCAAAATCGACTATGATATCGTCCGGATCGTTGCTGGGCCTTTAAAACATAAAGATATCAGAGAAGTAGATACCATTCATCCTCAAGATATTGAGAACATACATAAATAGAATAACTATACAACAAATACCTTTAGATCATTGGAGAACAGCTCCTCAATTACCCACCTTTCTACAACCTCTACCACAAAACCTCCCACTTTCGAGGAGCAATCTGCCTTCAAACCTCATGAAATTCCAAACAAACTCAGAAAATAAATCCCTCCTATGACAGAACTAGAAAATCGGATTGCTGCAATTGAAGCCCAATTTGCCCCAGATACTTCTCAAAAAAAGCGAAAGAATGGAAGAGGTTAGCAAATAGACTAGAGAAAGAAAAATAAAGAAAACAAGAGAATTTGCTAAGAAAGGAGAGGAGCCGATGCCTCTTCTGGGTGAAAGGAGTCCTATTTAAAGATAGTAGTGGTTGAATATAGCTAAAGTACAAATACATGTCATTCCACTCTCCAAATTGGAATCATGTTGTCTAAATAAGGAGAAAAGTATCAGCGTTGGGAATCATCCAACACGAATAAAATATTGTCATGTAATTTGTTTAATTACAAATAAATTATCTGACAGCTCGGACTTGCAAAATAGGAAAAATATTCCAAAATAGTCGTCTTCATTTTCTTCGCCAAAGTCAATTACGTAGCAACCAGACTTTTTTTTTTTTTTTTTTCCCTCTAAGAGGTAGGAACCGATATAGGTTATAATATTGCAAGTAATTTAGTATAAGACTTAAGAATATTTAGAAATAGGATATTGTTAGACTTATAATTTGGGTAAGATTATAAGATTAAGAATAAATTGAAAACATAATCTCGACTTAATCGAATTTTGAAAATAATTTTTTAAAAATTATGACTTTGATTGTTGTCTTAAACTTTCTCTATTTGCCAAAAAAAAAAAAAAAAGATTTTCTTAAACTTTATTTTTGAAAACACTATTTTCTAAACTGATTTTTCTTAAAATCAATTTTTAAAAACTCTACTTTTCTAAAACCGATTTTTCCTTGACTTTACTTTGAAAATTTCCTTATAAAATTTACTACCTTATTGAGCTTCAATCTCAACTTAAAACTTCTTCTAAAAACCCCAAAATGTCCATCGTGATTTTGCTTTCATCCTACCCGAGTTATTGTTCTTCAATTTCAGCCATTTGATCATCTCTTCTGATTTAATCTCACCCATTAACCATCCCCCAATGCATGTCTATTATGTGTCTTGGTGTATGTGCATAAATATGTRAGAATAGGTGTCCGTTTTTGGCCAAGAAAACTCAAGCAATTTGCACATAGTGAGGTKTCCGGTTTTTTGTTGCTAGAAAAATTCCAGCCATTAATCATCTATTCTTGACCCAATCCTAGCCATCAATTATTTACCAATGCATGAGGAAGATGTAACATGAATTTTTGCACGAAATAGCATGCWTAGGTGTGGTTTCTTAGAAGAGTTTTGGCCAAGGAAAAACCTCAGCCGTGTTTGCTTGATATACCGTCCGCATGGTGTCAGYTTTTGCAAGATTTGTACAGCTTTGGTCTTAGGAATAAGCTGTCGGTTTGCATGAAGCTTGAGCTGAGGTTCTGACACATAAATCTGGTGACTTGGCAAGCTCAGAAGGTAGGAGATTCAGGAGAATGCCAGCTGCAATTCTTAGGTGTATTTTGTATATGGTTTTATCCTCAAACCTTGCAAGAAAACCACTGGTTTTCTCCTCTCACCTCTCTTCAGAGTTGAAACTTCCTCCCAAACCCCTATAAATAGGACATTAATCCGACCTAAAATCCACACTAAAATCTGACTAGAACCCCTACCCTTTCACGAGCCAAAAAATCAGCTATACTCCATTAGCAAAAATAGCCAACAATAACGCTTTTTAACCACACACTCAATCATCATTTTAATCAAACACTCTCTCATCATTTAAACATCCTAGAACCTACCATTTTAGCCATCCCTTTTACTACAAATTAAGTTAAGAGGAAGCTTAAGTTTGGATTTGTTAAGCATTGATTTGTGTAGCATTGATGAGTGCCTTGTGTTTCAGTTAGATGAATTGCATGATGATGCATGAGTTGTGCATAAGTATTCTAGATTTATCATTATGATATTGTCCTGTTACGAGTATAGGGGGTTTTTATGCATTTGGGTTGAGTATTACATGTTAAAATTTTACAAAATATAATATATAATCAGTAGGGTTTGTTTTGGCCAAACCAGAATTTTATCCATTGTCAACGTGTCATAACAACTTGAGTACTTGATGTAATTTTGATTATGATATATGACTAGAAAGCCACGCATCTCAAGAATAATTTAATGTAATTTTCTTCCAATTTGAACGTATAAACTCAAGATATAAGTTAATCCTTTAGGTTTGGTCAATCTCGCCGGTTGAACACAAGCTRTGCATTTCCTTTTTAAATATGAAATTTATTTTGCACCTTTTAAGCTCAGATTTRCACATGATCATAAACTTTAATATGATAGGATTATTTTGGCACCAATTTCATTTAGAAAATCGTAGCATTTTGGGAGTAATGCTCAAAATACCACAAGCTGGCCATTTTTGTGAAAATTGATTTCAAAACCTATCATTTTTATCCCAAAATTTTCTGATCAAAAGTGTTTTATATATTTATAGTTATATTATATTACGCACTTTCATTTTTGAAATGATCTTACCTCGGAAAATATCTATTTTTCATAAACGATTTTACTCATAAAACTGATTAAATGGTAAAGTCGAGTTATTRTGAAATGGGTTTTTATGTTATGACTTAGGTGTGATTCATTGAGATGTATTACTAAGGATACTTCTTGTGAATTGTTTCTAGGAAATGACAGCTAGTAGACTTTCTGATTAATCAGAGTCACGAGTTAGTTCCTTCCGAAGTTTTAAACTTATCAAAATATGCGATTTTTTACTTCGTACTCTATATAACTATTATTTCYTTCCAATTTTAAAACTCTCAAAATGTGCTTATTTCACTTAAGCATACTCTAGTTATATTTTCAATTCATGTATGCTTGAATAATGATTTTTTCTATCAACCGTTTTATTGTCAAAATATTTTAAACTCTCTTTTTTTTGCAAAAATTTCTACAGTTGAAGTTTCCAAAGTTATTTTCTACAAAATTTGCCATTTTACAAAAAAATCTATTCTTGCAAAAATTATGACTAATATGTTTTTGATGCCTGCTTGATAAAATTGTTCATAGAATGTATTTGAYACAATTGTGATCTCTATTTTCAATTGGCAAAAATTATTTTGGAAAAATACTATGAGATCGCCTTTTGCTTGATTAATGCTGGAATTGATGGAATTGGAATTGAGTATTCAATCGATAATCTTTGAATAACTAGTCCAGCRGACAATGTATTATGCTTGGATGGTCCCCAGTACAAGTACTTCTTGATCTAGTTCAGATGATAGTATCATAGTAAGCTAAATCGTGGCCAAAGACTGGGTTGAGAATGCGTCGGGCAAAAACTTGCGTCATTAGATACCCAGGTCTGATTGTTGGAACCCGTACCCTTGGTTAGGAGATTTAATGCACGCCAAGTGGTCCCTTGTACCCCAGCTAGTAGRTAYCATCGATTAATATAAGTGTGATAAGGTAGGAAATCGTGCGCATACTTATGAAGGACTAACGTTGGTATTGCTAGACCCTTTAGAGTTTTACTTTGTAGTAACTGTTACTTGATTGAATGATTCTAAGAAGTTTTACTCTTATCTAAGTCATCTACCAAAGGTTTTTCAATAGCGATATAATTTTTTTTACTATATACCCAAACATGTATTTTCTAAACTCATATTGCACATGTGCATAACTTATTGAGCTAGCGCTCATAGTATTTCCTTTTCTTTTTTTTTTTTTTTAGTGACAGATATAGATCTTGATACATCGAGTTTTGCGGATGAGAGCTAGGAATGTCAAGTTGCTAGGGTAGCATTACTGTCCYTAGTCTACTATGATGTATTTTGTCCTAAAACTTGCAATTGTATCTACAATTCTTRTTGAATTGTACTTTTTTGTTTTACTATGGATTGTTTCATTTGGAGTAATAGTACTTATTGCCGAGAGGGATGGCGGGGAAGAAATAAATTAAATTTTTTTCGTCTTCTAACTCTTCTTGTTTTAGTGCTTTTCCTTTATCAGTCTTGCGATTTGCCACGAGCTTGGATGAATACCCTTGTAATTGTGCAAGGATGTCTTCCAATTGTTTGAAGTACTCATTTTTGTCCAAAATAGACACCAACTTGACTATAGGTTATGTCTGTTGCTGAAGAAATTTTGAAGCTTCTGAGTTTGTTGTTGTTGAAAGTTGTGAATTCTGCTTAAATCACTTTGAGATTTTGTTTGGTTGCACATGATCTACTCTCCATTTTCCTACCATTTTGTATAACCTAGAGAGATTAGAAATGGTGGTAGTCCTTCTGTTTTTTTTGTAGAAATTCAAAATTTCATGCATATATCCATGTAAGAGAAAATGTGAAACTAAAGTTTAGTAATTCTGGTGTTCTTTAACTATCAAAATCCTCTTCTTGAATGCTTTCTACAAATCTCTTAGATCATTCCATTTTCTACACTAAGTTCCGAGCAAAACCCCTAAATCTTTTTGAAACATTACAAAATTTCTGAAGTGGAAATTCAAGAAATAGCAATAACTAGAAATACACCTACTATTACCACTTGAGAAAGGAAAATCAAAGGGGGGTACTGATAGAAGATACATGGCTGCAACCTATAATTCATAACGAATACAAGCCGATCAAAGTACCAAGAGTTCAAGTCAATTAACCGAAATATGATATTCGGAAGGGTTGTTGCTACTAAGGTACGAGACTCATTTCCTAACCTACAAATTACTTTTAATGAATACGATTGGAGGATCTTGCTTACAGTTGATGAAGATATTTACTCTGATCTTGTGCATGAGGTTTATGTAACCTGATAAAGGTTGTTGATGATGAATCTGAAGATATTACAAAGGTTAGCCGTGTAAAACATAGGAAAATGGTTTTGGAGCTTGATAGAGTGAAGTTGATTCTAAATATTCCTACTGGATGCATTAAGTACTATGAGATTAATAAATAATGCCTCCTTACTGAGTTTAATCCATAAGATCACTAAGATCTTTGCTCAAGGAAGGAAATTTATTGTAGCAAATGAAAGGGAAACAAAGTATTTTAATATGGAATACAAGGTTTCATAGAATAGTCAGAATTATCTTCTCCCAAATGAAGGACCACGAGACATTTGTGACTCTTATGCATATGTTTGTGATGTATATGATGGAGAAGAGGCACTTGTTCAACTTTGCTCATTTGATACTTAACTACATGTATTTGGCTAAAGGTACAAAGAATGGAAGTCTGTCTTACGGAGGATCTCTTACAGAAATATTCAAGACATGGGATATTCCATTAGCTGATGGTGYACAAGAATCTTTATATACTAAATGATGAGGCACTAAGAAGGATGAGACTGAAGAAGGTCGGAGATAGTTGGTTTGAGTTGGAAATGGTAGAGAAAATGGAACAAGAAAATGCAACAGCTGTTGTTGCTAAAGAAGTATAGGATCAAACAAAAGAAACCGTTCAAAGGAGTCTTGATAAAGAAATGGTAGTTGAAAAATCAACTGAGAAAGTTGAAGATGAACTGAAGATGATCAAGGACTTTCTGACAAAAAGGAAGAAGGAAAAGAATGAAGAAGAAATTGAGAAAGTTAAAGCAAGTTCAAGAAAGAAGTTATCTATCCATGACAGATTTGATGCCTGAGAATCAAGAGCAACTAGAGAAATTTATTAATTCAAWGGCTTTGTAGGCACAACGGTCAAGAAAGGAGAATAAAGAAGCTTCAAGAAAACTTTGAAACTAGCCTGGTGATTCAAAATGGAAAGGAAGAGGAAAAATTCAAAAATCTTGTTGTTTCTTTGATGATGAACGTGAAGRGATCATCAAACTGATGATTGAGAATCAAGAGCAATTAGAGAAAAGACTTTATGAGATTCGACAGAAAATGAATCCTGAAAAAGGAAAGGAGCAAAGCAGCAAGGAATGATTCACAAAAGCAAGGAATCAAGATGAAGCCGGATGATTTATTAGGCTCAACAATCAAATCTCAAAAGCCTATTTTGTTCAGGGAAGACGATGCAAGGCAATGAGACATGAAGAGAAGCATGACAGTAACAACTGTTGAAAAGGCTGAAAATATAAATGAACAAGAGATAGATGTTGTAAAACTAGAAGAGAAGGATGCAAGCTTGATGGACACTACAAGAATGCAAGAAAATAAAGTCGTTATWAAAGTTGAAGCACAAATTCAAGAAGAAGATGCTGCATCATTTCAAGAAAAAGTTGCAGAAATTGAAGAGGCTGTAAAAGCTCAAGAGAAGGAAGCCAAACATATTGTTCAAGCAATTGTCACATCAGAGGAAAAATGGACCAAGGAAATAACTCAAAGTGACTCAAAAATGCTACAGTGAGGATTTGAATTTAAAGACTGCAATTTTAAGATTTGATCCCAATAAAGCAACCTCAAAAGGCAAAAAAACAAAGCAAGGAAGTTGAAATCAATTGAACTAGTTGCTTCCAAAAGGCTTAGAAGTTACAAAAGAAAATCAGCAAAAATATCAACAGCACCAGTCCAACCTACTAGAGGAAAAAAAAGGAGCTSTAATGCTTGGAAAAAAACCTACAAAGAGAGGAGCAAGGGACAAAGAAGAAAGTGCACTGAACATCATTATGAAGAGCTAGAATTTGAGGAGGAAACACCTTTGATTAGAAGAAGGAATGTTGGAAGATCATGTGTAACAGTTGATAAACCAAAGRAAGGCCAGAACTGACACTGGATCAAGAGGATTTCTTAATCCCAAAGCCTAAGTGTCTCATTTAGATTTTTCTTTTACATACACTGGTATTGACTAGATGTTTTGTACTGCCTATATCTTATATACAAGTCTCTCTTTTTAGTGATATCACACAYCAATGATTGGATGAGTTCCATATRTGAGAGTGTGTGTCTTTTACACCAATGCAAATTTATGATCCCTTACCCTTTCTAATAATTCCAAGGGGGGAGAAAATATATTATATGGTTGAGTGGTTTTGTTTTGGAGCTTATAAGTACTATCTTTAGTAAACTTGCTTAACTTTGATACTTGATATATATGAGGATGCTATGCTTAATGATTATGCCTATGCTAGTACTTTGGTTTCATACGAATGGCAATTATAGAGTCTTGTGGCCTTTGATATCCTTTAAATGTCTATTGTACTATGACATTGTATATGGGTGGACTTGAAATTCTTTGATTAATATATGCACGAATAATGTGTACCTCTTGATATCATGCATAAAGTAAGGGGGAGCCTCACTTATTTTCAATGAGCTGATTTATTGGGATTTATTGAGTATTGTGGCCTTTCTTACCTTGAAAATGTTTATATTACAGAGGGAACTCTGTATAATTTCCAAAAATCTCAAATGGTTTAGTATGCTATATTATCATATGATTTACATCTTAAACCATGTTATAGGTCTAGGTGCTTATCGTGACGATCCGCCCTCCCCTAGGTTTCACTGGGGTTGTACGGGCATCGCCTGCCTCTAGACAGTCAATACAGTTGAACATTACAAACAACTAAATCCATAAGCATAATATGAACATCTCATTAATCATGTAATCTTACAACGTACATGACTCTAATTATACAAAACCTAAACTTCACTGTACAATCTATCAAAATATATAAAAGTACAACTCTTAGCTGACAATACAAATATTCTAACCATTATAAATGACTAGAGATCTCCARGCTCCACAACTTATATACAACATAAGTCTTCTAGAACAGAAGTCACCCGACTTCACTAAGCATCTATACCTGTCTTTGAAACATGTTAAAATTAAGTGAGCTAAACTAAATGAGTCCCATGTGTGTGTGACAGTGTACAATTTTACTACTAAATATCTAAAAAACTTTATTGAAATATGAAAAGATCAAATTATTTCTTGAAAACCAATATCTCTAAAGAAATAGTTTGAGAAAACTTAATGTTGAAATAGAATAAACATGCAATGTTTAAGAATAGACTAAACTTAGCATGCAGTCGACGCTCCTAAAGCAGTTGTAGTACCCGTCTTAATTGTTCTTCATGGTCTCTAGGAGTCTTAGAAGAAGCTAAAATATCATCAATGAATCTCACCACACACTGATCCTGTATTGACGAAAGATTCTATGCATCAGGTCTATAAATGTAGCCGATGCTTTTGTCAATCCAAATGGCATCACCACAAACTCACAATGTCCATACCTGGTATTAAAGGTAGTTTTAGGAATATCTTTCTCCCAAATTCTAACCTGACAATGTCCCTGTCTTAAATCCAACTTCAAGAAGTATCCCGCTTCTTGTAACCGATCAAATCACTCATCTATAAGTAAGGGGAACTTATTCTTGATACTTACACTATTAAGCCTCGATAATCAATACATAAATGCGACGTCCTATCCTTCATTTTAGCAAATAGCCCTGGAGCTCCATAGGGGTATGAGCTTGGTCAAATAAATCCTTGTTCCGAAAGTATTTGCAATTGTTCTTTTAATTCATTTAACTCTGCTGGAAGGCATATGGTAAGGGGTCCTTGATATAGATTCTGTCTTCGGAACTAATTCAATCGCAAACTTGACCTCTCATTCAAAGGGTCAAGAAGTCAATTCCTCATGAAAGACATTTGAGTAGTCTCTCACTACTGGTACTTCAATTTATCTAGTTTCTTAGGGTCATTAATCAGATATGCTAAATACCCTTGACATCCTTTCCTTAACAAAAKTTTCAAGCCTTTATACCATAAATAAATGAATCAATCACCAGTCCCTAAKGCTCTAAGGGTCTTCCTAGCTGTCATCAAAGATTCCTATTCTCCAATTGGAGTTCAGACAATTTTCAATTTGCTTCATCAAGCCAATAATCATACCAGAGATTGTCAATTTGAAGCCGGGCAATTTGCCGTTCAAGCATATCAATTTGATTTTGGTTACTTGCCCATTCACTCTTTAATTCTTGAATTCAAGCTTCACGGCTCCCTATGCTCTAGTCTTTGGCATCCCACAATGTAAAAAAAATAATTAAACTAAAATTTCTTAATTCCACTATATTCCCATAAGCTATCACCCAAAAACACCTTATGAAATTGTACAAAAGACTCTACAAAGTTAGAAACCTTGGCTCTGATACCAACTGTGACAACCCACCTTTCCCTAGGTTCCACTGGGGTTGTAAGGGCGTCATTTGCCTCTTGGCAGTCAATAGGTTGAATATTCGATGTAACTAAATTCATAAACATAAATCGAACATCTCATTAATCACATAATCTTACAATGTACATGACTCTAATTATACAAAAAATAAACTTCACTGTACAATTTACCAATGTATATAAGAGTACAACTTTTACCTGACAGTACAAATATTCTAACCATTACAAATGATTAGAGATCTCCAGGCTCCACAAAACTTATATACAACATAAGCCTTCTAGAATAGAAGTCATCCGACTTCACTAAGCATCTGTACCTATCTCTAGAATATGTGAAAATTAAGTGAGCTAGACTCAACGAGTCTCATGTGTGTGCGGTAGTGTACAATTTTACTACAAAATATCCAAAAAACTTTGTGTTTTAGTTTAAATATGAAAGATCAAATTATTGCTTGAAAACCAATATCTCTGAAGAAATAGTTTGGAAAAACTCAATGTTGGAACAAAATAAACATGCAAAGCTTAAGAAAACATTTCATGCCAAGTATAAATTCAAGGGAATCGAACCTTAACCGTAAAAGATTTACTCTACAGAGTCAAGATATACCAGCCTTATCACTCCATGTATGCATGCAATTTACAATTGAACCCCATGAACAATAACAATTAAGCCGGCTAGCCACGGCTATAGAAGTCAGTCGTCCYTAGGTTAAACCTCCTAACTAAGGGTACGAGCGTCCAATATTTACTCTAGGTACAATGTGGTTCAACTATCCGCCCGAGCAGATCTGGCCCACCATAGGTATGATCCATARGTTTTGACCATTTGGCAACTTCTAAAGCACTGTCGTCCAAGCGGCTGAAGAGGTCCTAGCGCTGGGGACCAGCCAAGCATAGTACTTTGTCCACTGGACTAGTACTTGGAGTCACCAAATGAGTACTCAACCATTACAATATATTAACATTTCAAGTCCGCAATAACAAGCTTGATGAGCAAGTAAATCAATAAACTCATGAAATTCATGATTAATTCCATGTCAATTGTAAAAACAATCATTTCAAATCTAAATACAAGTTTTCATGTCAGTCGAGTAAACATGTTGTTTGATAAGTCATGAATTTGATAAGTTGTGCTGATATAAAATCCATGATGCATAAAATCCTTTAGAAACAATATGTACAATAGTTCTTATACAGAGTCGAAGAATATTATTATGGAAAACATTTGAAAGGTCTTGAAAACATCTTTCTAGAGTGTGATGTACAACAACCATGTATTTTTGTAAGTTTGCAAAACAATGGAACTCACGTTACAATATTCGAGAGTATTTAAAAGAATTTCTCTAGAAGACGATACTCAAAACAACACATATTTTGGAGTTYAATAGAACAGCGAAATTCAACTGAGTACCCTTGATTTGTACCCTAAACCTTTAATTTTCTCGATTACAGTGTCCTATAATTAGATTATTAGATATTGTCTTAGTTTATATCCTACAAAACTCTAGGGTTACTCTGGTAAACAAATGATCTCTTAATTGTTACTTGAGACCTTAAGAGTCCAATGAAATTGAATTTAGGGTTTCTGGATAATTATTCGAATAATATAACATATAGGTGTGTTCTTTTCTCTCAAAGAATAAATTCAAATATTCAAGGTACTCTAATGGCTATTGTTAGCAAAATGTGGTTCCACTACATCATTTACCAGAATGCATAGGTACCAAAACCCCCAACCAGTCTTATTTGAGCTCTAACATAATTAATCTTCTACAATGGTCAATTACAATAAGAAGCTAAGAACAGTAGCATTTCATTTCATAATCTTTTCATGATTTGTCAAGAATGACATTTCAAGCARTTTCATGTYMATAATCTAGGTTTGATTAGCCTATATTTTCAATGAGTCCATCTAGCACATAAAGCATGCTTATTATCCATTTAGCTCAAGAATAGCCGGTTCAAAGTTCTTAATATATACTTAATAGCTTGTAATACATAAAACTGAAATTGCATTTCCTACTCTTCTTGATTTCTTAATTTAAAGAGAAGTATACAGGTGTCAAGCTAAGGACTATGCAAGGTTAAAGAGAAACCGCAATGGTTGAGGTTTAACRTAGTAAGAAGGGTAGTAATAACCAAACGATGAAGAAATATGTCGTCTCAATCATTGCAATGTGGAAAAATGAAGATCAAGGTATGAAAATCTATAAGAAAAGAGTAAAGAGCAGAATAACATTTCGTGAAGTCTGAAGCAAGATCATTTTATCTGCAATATGAATACTCAGGTCAACTTTTGTACCCAACACAAACTCTTTTGATTGAATAAATATCACCTCCTACATCGGTCTGCATCTTAGCATCTAGGTACCAATTAACAAGGACATTCATTTCCAAGAAATTGATTCTACAATTATAGCAAGAAAACAATGTGAGCCCTTCTAGCTGTTAAGGGAATAGATGGAAAAGCAGAGTAACACGTTAAGAAGGCCAAGAAAGATTAAGCATAATGAGTTGGATCCTTGTCAATCTACAAGCCCGAAGATTTGAGTTTAGCCTAACATTAGAATAATGCCACCTCCTAAATATGAAATACCTTGGTAAGACACCTAGCTCAAACTAACAGTCGCCAAATTGTAATATAGGTGCCAAGTATCAAGAACAAATGTGAGCATTTGTTTTTACATGGTGAAGTTTAACAACTTCAACAGCCAGTGCTTCAAATTCAAGGACATAAAGATCAACCTGAGTTATGTAATAATCTAAGAATGACATTCTCAATTTTAATCTTCTAACCTAAACTAACAGAAAGCTAATTGTTTCCAGCTGATTTCACAGCATAGCATTTGCACTAGAACCCCAGTTAATTGCATATGTGTCTAATTCAATAAATAAATAAGATGGGCTAAGAAAACTCACATACAAGTAGCAAAAACATGGAAAGAAGGTAAAAATTGAAAATTTGACCTCAAAATTGYGGGTAACTAGACAGAGTCCAGAATAAAGGCACAAAGAGGTACAAATTAAACTTAAATTTAACATTATGACATTGATTTTTTTTATTAGAATAGAACTATAGGAGTGTTTCAAAAAAGAAAAGGAGATTACGAGACTTCATTTCAGTGATATTATTCCAAATCATAGAGAAAGAAAAAGAGACTATATTCTTGTGCTAATAGCTTCATCTTTAGGGAAAGTACTTCCAATTTGTACCAAACTCACATATACCCAACATGGAATTGTTTTAGATTTCTACCCTATCAACTGATCTTGGCTTCCAGCTAACTTGTGATGTAATTCGTTACTGAGTAAATTGCAGSATTCACAGACCAAGAATATGTAGAGACTGTTTTCTTAGTGTCCTCCCAAAGAGAAAAGTAAAGTTAAAAGATTAAGAATGTTAGTTGGTTCTTACTTGCGAAATTGAAACTAAGGAAACTACAGATCCAAGGATTGATGGTCTGACTTAAGAAATACTAAAGATGATGAAGCTCGACTTTGCAAGAGAAGAAAGAGTGAGGCTCTAACACCTCGAGATTAGGAACTATCCTAAATTGACAATATTACATTACCTTACTCATAAAACAGTCAACTACCATAGGAAATAAAAGAAGTCTTAACCCTTGGCAAAGATTTTATAAAACATTCGACAGAGTTTCCTCTGTAATTTCAAGTGACCTCCTCGTACCATCTAGTTACACATCACCTGAAATGCAGAGTAAAGGAAATGGAATGAACTATAAAGCTCAGTAAGCAAATCTCATGCATGAATGCATGAATATGCCCTACATGTCATGAATTATAAAACTTCACATTTTCAATGAAAACTTTCTAAACATTTCCATTTCATAACCTTTTTATAAAATCCTTCCTTTCAAAATGTATAACTTGTAAAAACCTTTCATTTCATTACATTCGTGAGCTCACTGAGTGTAACACCTARCCATTAAGCTGCAGTGGGCCATCCGTTCTTTRGAACCCGACTACATTTCTATCGGTAGAACCGCAAAGCAGTTAACATTCCTTTACTTTTCCTTTCATCTCTTCACCTCCCAGAGGTGAATCATTACCTACCCTCCCAGAGGGTCGTTTCGGGTACGTCGGTCCCCCACGCCCCATTTCCCACTCGCATCTTTCATGGCTAAGTTTACACTCCTTTCCAAAAACTTTAACATTTTCCTGAACACGTTACAATTTATAAAATACATTCCTTTTCAAAATTTCATTTCCTAAACCATTCACTTTTTAAATGCATGAATGGCTCATGCTACGGATGATGTAGAACACTATAACTACATGCTCATGACATGAAATGCACACGATTGTAATTAACATGCCATTCGACATAATAATGGTACTAAATATGAAACACGTGAAAACATTCCACCAATCAACACATTTCATAACACAATCCCATATCGCCACCACATAACACACAACAAAAGAGATAGGCGATTATGGGGGTTTACTTGCATAGAATCTCATATACAACACATTAATCTACTTAAAGGAATTCAGATACATCAAATCATATGCGTTAATGAAATGTGAGAATTTACTTACATAGAACTCAGATTCAATACACATTCAATTCACTTAAGAGTAATTTAATTATAACCACAACACATATACATTAATGAGAATGTGAGAATTTACTTRCTTGTAGTCCTTAGTAAAGTTTTACTTGAAGTTGTTAGCGGGGTGCCTTGATTGTCCACAACGTTAATGTGCCACAGTATCCTAATATTATTATACAAAGAGTATTCATCTGAAACTTATTTAACCAAACACATTCATTTAATACAAGTGTTTTCATCGTTTTTTCCTATGGTAACCTTAACCAAAAATTTCTCAAGATGAATTTCYATGTCAATAAAAATCGAACTACTAATAGTACAATTTAATTTCATGACTCCTAATTCGTTCTTAAAATAACAATAATAATCATAATCACAATATACATTATTTTAACATACAACCCTAAATTTCACCCTAAATTATATTCCAACATATTTCTAGAATTATATCCTCCTTTTACTTAATCGTACTAACTTAAATTTCAATTAAACATATTTCATATTTTTTCTTAATTATTATTACATAATACAAAACCTAGGCAATTCGGTAAATTTAAATAAAGAAACTAAGGATTCACCTCGAATCCCGAACCTTAGGTGTGGTATCGAGTCTAAGATGTAATGGCGTCAATCATGCTCGGGAAAGAAATACGCTCCGGGCATGCAAACGACGGTCTTGGTCGGGCACGTGCTAGACGCGCTACTGGCTCTAGCGGACGACACACAATGCCTGGTCGCCTGGTCTCCTGGGCGCCCCCTGGTCTCTTGGTCACCTGGGCACCTGGTCACCTAGGTGTCTGGTCGCTCGGGGTGCCTGTTCGCCTGGTAGCCTGGGCACCTGATCGTTGACGAGACCGAAGGAGATGGAGTGGTGTTCGGCATCAGTAGAGAAAAGGAAAAAGAGAGAAAGAGGGTGGGAAGGGTCGTATCGGTAAGGGCAAAGGAAGGAGGCGCCGATTGGTGGCGGCTATGGTTAGGAGGTTTAGGTTTAGGGTTTTCTTTGGAAAAAAGATGAATAGTAATCTTAATCTTTAAATAGTTTTTTTTAAAGCTAATTTAACCCTAACTAAAATTTCTTCGTGGGTCATTTTTATTACTTAACCACCAAGCCCAACTAAACTGAAATCTATTAGTTTTCTTCTGGCCCAAAATCGAACTCCAAATCAGATTTTAGATTTGAATAAGAAGAGGACGGGCTCTAACGGGTCAAGTCTAAATTAATTAACTAAGATTTTTAATTAAAGTAAAGTAATAAAATTTCACCTTTAAATAAACATGCTCATATATTAATGCATAATAAATAATAAATCAATAAAATAATTATTTATTTCTGATTGGCACATCAAATGTTACGGCCTCCAAGTCATCTCGCTATGAATTAATCAATTTACTAACGATCATAAATACAATCGAATTAGTAGATTAGAACATAAATTGTATATATATATATATATAAAGTTCGAAAAGAAAAATAGAAACTAAATCTCGGGTATTATAGAGGCGGTGAAGAGGGGAACCAAAGAAAAGGATAAGAAGAGATTAACGGTCGATACAAATTGAGACAACAAGTTGTGATAATCAAAGTGAGTAAAAATCTAATAAAAGGAAAAAAAGAATAAAAAGAGGAAGACAGTGGCAATGGTTGAGCTAAAGAGAAGTAAGAAAGGATTGTTCTGGAGAAGGAAGGGGAAAAAAAAAAAAGAAAGAAAAGAATGAAGAAATAGGGTTGAAGATGACTAGGATAATTGTACTAAAATAATGTAGAAAAAGACAATAAAGATGAGGAGAAAAAGCTGGAAGAAAGAAAAGAAGGTGGTGGTAGTTGAGAAGAAGAAATCAAAAAAGAATAAAAAATTGGTAATGTATATGAGTTGACCAAGAAAATTAAAATAATATGGCATGATAATTCTTATCATTATTTTTGTTATTATTAAACAATACTATGAATTATTTTCCATCTAATAAAAATATTATTRTCCGTATTCCTTCTAACCAACGAACCAAACTACGATTCGATTATTTAAATTAATTAGTAAATATATAACTAATAACTATTAGAGAAAATTTCTAATTCTGGAACTCTTTCTCTTGTCAACATCTAGCTTCTCATATAATCATGTTTCACGAGATTCCATGTGAACGAATAATAGATGCAAAGATTAGGGATTCTTCCCCACTAAAAAGAATTTCATCCTCGAAACTTTTCCGTACCTTGAAATAAATTTGGATATTTTTGTTGCATATATGCTTTTGTTTCCCAAGTTTCTTCCTCAACRTCATGATRTTGCCACTGGACTTTCACAAGAAGTATTTCCTTGTTCCAAAGCTTCTTGATGCTGATTTTGAGCACTCATATTGGTCATTGTTCATAGGATAAGTTGGGTTGTAATCGAATTTCTTCATCATTTATTACATAATCGGGCGCTAGATGATATTCTTAAGTTGAGATACATGAAGTACATCATGCAATCTTGCTAACCTTGGTGGTAGAGCCAGTCGACACACCACACTCCTAACTCTTTCTAGTAATTCAAGAGGTTCGGTATACCTAGGATTTAATTTCCCGGCCCTTGGATGTCTAAAAATTCCTCAATGGGACCTTAACTTCAAAATTCTTCATTGCCACATTAAATCCATATCTTTCCTTCGGTTATCCACATAGCTTTTCTATCAACTTTGAGCCACTTTTAGACATTCTCAGATCAACTCTACTTTATTCAACATTTCTTCTGTATCTGATGATTGTTCGTCCTTTCTTATTCTTCGTTCACCTACCTCYTCCCAGTAGATTGGTGATCGACATTTTTGTCCATATAACGCCTYATATGGTGCCAATGTGATAGAAGATTGATAACTATTATTGTAGGCAAATTCAGTATAAGCTAAATTATTTGCCCATTTACTTTGAAAATCTAATGCACAAGATCTRAGAATATCTTCTAAAATCTATRTAGTTCTTTCAGATTGTCCATCGATCTAAGGCTGTGCAGTAGTACTGAACTCAATGTAGTTGCAAAAGCTTCTTGAAATTTGGGACAAAATCGAGAAGTAAAACGAGGATCCCTATCTGATACGATATTTAGAGGTACATCATGGAGTCTGACAATTTGTTGTATATAGATTTGAGCCAATTTCTCAAACGAGTATCTTTTTTTTATCGRAATGAAATGCACGGACTTAGTCAACCGATCTAATTTATCCATGCCACATCTTGATTACCTCGAGTTGTGGGAAGTCCCATGCCAAAATCTATCGTTATACATTCCCATCTCCACTCAGGTATCAGTARAGATTGCAATAGTCCTCCAGGTCTTAGATGTTCTGCCTTCACCTTCTAACAAGTTAGAATGTTGATATTACAAAGGAAATACTGTCAAAAGTTTTGCGAACCCTTTGTATTACCATATCCAAAAATTTTATTTTACCAATTTTCGCAATCTAAGGCTAAAATGGTTAACATTCTCGGGTTAGGACAGTTTCTAATCGAGAGATATTACGCCACTTCTTGTAACTGATCAAATAGCTCATCTATAGGAGGTAAAGCGTACTTATTCTTGATAGTTACACTATTCAAGCCTTGAAAATCAATAAATAAATGTAGCATCCCATCCTTCTTTTTAACAAATAGCACAGTGCTCCCCAGGGGGATGAGTTGATCTAATAAATCATTGTTCCGAAAGTGTTTACAATTGTTCTTTTAATTATTTTAACTCTACTAGAGGCATACAGTAAGGGGTCCTTGACATAGGTTCTATCCCCGGAACCAATTCAATCACAAACTCGACCTCTCATTCAAGGGGTAAAGAAGTCAATTGCTCAGGAAAGATATCTGATTACTGATGTGAGTGGRAAATCATTGATTTTACTAGAGATTATGTGCATATTTTCACCCTTTTTAGTTTAATTAAATGCGACTGCATACTATTTTGCCTTGAATATTGCTTAGAATCGACCAAGTGACTTTAATTGTATAATAGTGTGAAATTATAGAATTCAAGTACGTTTGCTAAGATAAAATACTCTATTTGTAGGGAAAATGATTCTATAAGGAAAACAGAAATTCACCTAATGAACAAGTGAAGATATATACAATGCTGCAATGATGAACATAATTCGTTATAAAAATGCAATATTGTAGCACTGAATATTACGAGCAAAAAGGAATATTTTATTTGAAGAAGGAAAGTCAAGGAAGAAAAGGAAAGTTATCATTGGATAAAGAAGATAATTATTTCTGGAGACAAAAAGCTAAAAAGCAAAAAGGTGAAAAGTAAAAAAGTCAAAAAGCAAAAAATGCTTATGATACCTTTTTGCCAAGCTTCCAAGGCAAGCTTCATGGGACAAAAGGGAGGAAGGCTGAAATGAGATAGGCATTCTAGATTTTGAGAATCAGTAGCAAAATGCAAGAGAGAGAAAAGAGAGAAAAGAGGATAGATAAAGAAAGCAAAAAGAAGGAAGCTTGGAAGAAGAATAAGAAGAAGAAAAAGACTTCAAGGAAGCCTTCACCATTGGACTTCATCAACCTCTTTAGGCTTTGTTTCGCCTTCTTTTAGTGATTATTTCAAGATGCATTTCAATATGTTAATATTTCATATCTTATATTTCATTTCATCCAAGAATATGAAGTTAGAGTTTGATGAATTTATGTATTTAATGTCTATTTGTATGATTTGAGCAAAGTTTGCTCTTTATAAATGCTCTACTCAAGATTATGTGTTGTTTATGTTCACTGTTTTATTGGCCATGAATAGTATTCGTGTGAGTCTCTTGGTTTCTGAAAGGTAGTAAAAGAGGTGGAAAACCTGAATAGATGTGGGTTTGGTTATCTTAAGATAAGGTTTAATAACTTAGGGGTACCACAGAATATTGGAGACATTTATATTCCACCCACAAGATCATATGAGACTTGAGCTTTATTCAAGTTCCTTAAGTTAAGTAATTCCAATAGGTAGATCAACTTAGTGAAATAGGAATAAGAACCAACAAACTGAAACGGTGAGGTCATTTCTGTCTCGATCTACATTTTCTACTGTAGCTAAACCTTTGATGTAGCATTTACTCAGAAGTCATTGTTGTAGCCAATCTGTAGCATTGATGTTGTGGCTAAGCCTTTGCTGTAGCATTTGCTCAGAAGTCATTGCTGCAGCCAATCTACAGCTTTGATATTTTGACTTCTTGGACATTAGTACATAGAGAATTCTTAACTCTAACTCATTTTTAAGCTCTTGATCATTTCAATTGTGGGATTACTRTGATTATCTCTGAATCATTGTGATTAGATAATTTTAGTTTATTTTACTTTATATTCGTGACAACCAACAACCAATTGATTTTATTACGATTTTGATCCATCACTTTTGAACCAACAATCCTTGTGGGATGATACTCTTATTCRCTCTATATTACTTGTGAACCGTGTATACATGCATGAATRAAGCTTTATTGCTTATGCAATTTTGTCTATCAATTACTCTTTCACCATTGATACTTCTGCAAATTTGTCTAGTTCCTTAGCCCTATTGATCAGATATGCTAAATACMCTTGACATCATTTTCTTAACAATTTTTGAGCCTTTACGTCAAAAATAAATGAACCTTCCTTGAAACTCTACAACATCTCCCCTTGGCCTGGTGAATTTAACTGTCTTTTGTCTACAATTAGYCGAGCATGATTTCATGCCAACCAATCCATACCCAAAATTACATCATAATCCTTAAACGCCAAAACCATCAAATCTCCAAGTAACTCATTACCACTAATCAAAATCACACAATCTTTATATACCATATCCGAAATTATAGTATCTCCAAGRGTGTAATAATAATCAACTTATACGGTAACTTAGTACAAGGCTTAAGCAAGTATATAGCATAATGCAAGGCAACAAATGAATGAGTAACTCTAGGGTTAATTAATACTCGAGCTTTACTTGAAAAGATAGTTAACGTACCCTCCACCACGTTAGCTCCTCCTTACTCGTCCTGTTTTTCTATCATGAATACTAGAGCYTTCACTTAGGGTTCTCCGGGCATTGTATTGGAAATAGTTCGGGCTCTCGAAGTCTCTAGTCTCGCTCCTAAAAAGTTTGCATTATTCCTTTAAGGAGAACTTCCTGCAAAATGAGTAGAGCTCCCATATATCAGGCACTATCGATGCTTCCGTCTACAATATTTCTCCTGGTACTGGAGATGCTTAATTGCTGACTTCTATGCATCATCCAAAGACACCTTATGAGGTTGTACAGAAAACTCTACAAAGTTCGAAACCTAGGCTCCAATACCAACTGTGATGATCCACCCTCCCCTAGGTTCCATTGGGGCTGTATAGCACACCTTCCTCTTGAAAGTCAATACAGTTGAATATTCAAAGCAACTAAATKCATAAACATAATATGAACATCTTATTAATCACATAATATTACAATGTACATGACTCTAACTATACAAAAACTAAGCTTCACTGTGTAATCTACAAAAATATATAAGAGTACAATTCTCAACTGACAATACAGATATTCTAACCATTACAAATGACTAGAGATCTCCAGGCTCCGCAAAACTTATATACAACATAAGTCKTCTTAGAACAAAAGTCGCCCGACTTCACTAAGCATCTGTACCTGTCTCTGAAACATGTGAAAATTGAGTTAGGCTTAACAAGTCCCATGTGTATGTGATGGCGTACAATTTTACTCGTAAATATCCAGAAAACTTGGCGTTTCAGTTTAAATATGAAAAGATCAAATTATTGCTTGAAAACYAATATCTCCAAAGAAATAGTTTGGAAAAACTTAATGCTTGAATGGAATAMACATGCAAGGTTTACGAAAACATTTCATGCCAAGTATAGAGTCTAGAGAATCGACCCTTAACCGTAAAAGATTTACTCTATGGAGTCAAGATATACCAGCCTTATCGGTCCCGTATGCATGCAATTTACAATTGATCCCCATAAACAATAACAATTAAGACAGTTAGCCGTGGCTATAGGAGTTGATTGTCCCCAGGCTAAACCTCCTAACCAAGGTTACGGGCGTCCAATATTTACTGTGGATACAATATGGTGAAATCGTCTGCCAAATGAATCCAGCCCACCAAAGGTATGATGCACAAGTTTTGGCCATTTCGCTACTTCCAGATCACTGTCGTCTGAGTGACTGAAAAGGTCCTAGAACTGAGGATCAACCAAGTGCAGTACGTTGTCAGCTGCACTACACTGACTGAGTACTCAATCATTACAATATATCAGCATTTCGAGTCCGCAATAACAAGCTTGATGCTCAAGTAAAGCAAATCAACAAACTCGTGAAATTCATGATCAATCAATTCCTTGTCAATTGTAAGAATAATCATTCAATATCTACATTCAAGTTTTCATGTCAATCAAGTAGACATGTTTTTTGATAAGTCATGCTGATATAAAATCCATGATGCCAAAAAGCCTTTAGAAATAATGTGTACAACAGTTCTTCAAAAGAATTAAAGAATAATATTATTGAAAACATTTGAAAGATCTTRAAAACGTCTTTCTAGAGTGCAATGTACAAAAACGTATTTTTGTACGTTTTCAAAACAGAGGAAGTCACGTTACAATATTCAAGAATATTTAAAAGCATTTCTCTTGAATAYGATATGCAAAACGACAAGTATTTGGGAGTTTAATAAAACAGCGAAACTCACCTGAGTATCCTTGATTTGCACCCTGAAATTTTAATTTTCTCGATAATSGTKTCCTACAATCATATTATAAGATATTCTCTTAGTCTATGTCCTACAATAAGTCTAGAGTTACAATGGGAAACAAATTATCTCTTAATTGTTACCCGAGACCTTAAGATTTTAATGAGCGGAAGTTAGGATTTCYGGGTAGTTATTCAGATAATATAATATGTTGGTGTGTTCTCCTTTTTCGGAGAATAAATTCATATATTCAAGCTATTGTAATGGCTATTCTTAGCAAAATGTGGTTCCACAACATCAATTACCCTAATGCATAAGTAGCAAAAAACTAACCAGTCTTCTTTTAGCTTTAACACAAGTAATCTTTTACAATGGTCAATTACAATAAGAAGCTAAGAACAGCAGCATTTCATAATCTTTTCATGATTTTTCAAGTAGGACACTATTGTTGAAGATTCAAGGAGTTTCATGTTCATAATCTAGGTTTGATTAGTCAGAGTTCTATCGTAACAAATGTCTATATTTTATGTATTTTCTTCTAAACATGGCATATGCAAAAATCAATGAGTCCATCTAGCACATAAAGCATGCTTATTATACATTTAAATCAAGAATAGCCGGTTTAAAGTTCTTAACATATACTCAATGGCTTGTCATACATAAAACAACGATTGCATTTCCTACTCTTCTTGATACTTAATTAAAGAGAAATATAATTCATTGCAGAGAGAATACAAGTGTCAAGCTAAAGACTGTCCAAGGTTAACGAGACACCACAAAGGTTAAGGTTTAACATAGTAAGAAGGGTAGTCATTAACCAATGGATGAAGAAATACGCCGTCTAAGTTAATGCAACATGGGAAAATGAAGATCAAGGTACGAAAATCTATAAGAAAAGAATAAAGAGAAGAATAACATTTCGTGAAGTCTGAAGCAAGATCATTTTATGAACAATATGAATACTCAGGTCAACTTTCGTACCCAACACAAACTCTTTTGATTAAATAAATATCACCACCCACATTGTGCATCTTAACATCTAAGTATCAATTAACAAGGACATTCATTTCCAAGAGATTGATTCTACGATTACAGCAAGAAATAAATTTGAGCCCTTCTAGCTCTTAAAGGCAATGGATGGAAAAGTAGAGTAAYACCTGAAGAAGGCCAAAAAAGATTAAGCATAACGAGTTGGGTCCTCATCAATCTACAAACCCAAAGATCTGAGTTTAGCCTAACATAGAATAATGCCAGCTCCTAATTCTCAAATACCTAGGTAAGACATCTAGCTCAAGCTAATGGTCGCCGAATTGTGATACAGGAGCCAAGTACCAAGAACAAATGCGAGCATTTGTTTTTGCATGGTAAAGTTTAACAACTTCAACAGTAAGTGCATCAAATTCAGGAACATAAAGATCAACCCGTGTTATGTAATAATCTAAGCATGACATTCTTAATTTTAATCTTCTAACCTTAGCTAACAGAAAGCTAATTGTTTCCAACTGATTTCACAGCATAGCATTTGCACTAGAACCCCAATTAATTGCATATGCGTATAATTCAAGAAATAAAAATGAAGGGGCAAGAAAACTCACAAAGAAATAGCAAAAAACAAGGAAAGAAGGTAAAAATTGAAAATTTCACCCTAAAATTGTGGGTCCAAAATAAAGTCACCGAGAGGTACAGATTAAACTTAAATCGAAGAAGAAAAGGAGATTACGAGACCTCATTTCGGTGATACTATTCCAAATCATAGAGAAAGAAAAAGGGACTATATTCTTGTGCTAAGAGCTTCATCTTCAGGGAAAGTATTGCTAATTTATACCAAACTCACGTAGCTCCAACATGAAATTTTTAGATTTCTGCCTATCAACTGATCTTGGCTTCCACCTAACTTGTGATGTAATTCATTACTGAGTAAATTGCAGCATTCACAGACCAAGTATATGTAGAGACCGATTTCTCAGTGTCCGCCCAAAAAGAAAAGTGAAGTTAAAAGATTTAGAAAGTTAATTAGTTCTTACCTACGACATCGAATCTAAGGAAACTGCATATCCAAGGATTGATGGTCTGACATAAGAAATATTGAAGATGATGAAGCTCCAATTTGCCAGAGAAARTTAGGACAATGGTTATTTAGAGAACAAAGAGTGAGGCACTGAAGAAGGGAACCAAAGAAAAGGATAAGAAGAGATTAATGGTGGAGACAAAATGAAACAGCAAGTTATGATAATCAAAATAGATGCAAATCTGATCCAAAAAAAAAAAGAGAAAAAAAAAAGAAAGGAAGACAGCGGTTGTGGTTGAGCTAAAGAGAAGAGAAAGAGAGAGAGGATTGTTCTGGAGAAGGAAAGGAAAAAAATGAAAGAAAAGAATGAAAAAATGGGGTTGGAGATGATTAGGATAATTGTACTAAAATAATTTAAAAAAGGCTGGAAAGATGAGGAGAAAAGGCTGGAAAAAGGAAAAGAAAGCAGCGGCACTTGAGAAGAAGATTATCATAAAAGAACAAAATAGTTGATGTGATGAGTTGACCAAGAAAATTAAAATAGTATGCCATGATAATTCTTATCATTATTTCTATTATTATTATTAAACAATAGAATGATTTATTCTCTCTCCAATAAAAATACTGTTGTCTAGATTCCTTCTAACCGATGAACCAAATTAYGATCTGATTAAACTAATTAGTAAMTATATAAYTAAATAACTGTTTRAAAAATTTTCTAATTCCAAAACTCTTTTATCGTGAATGTCTAGTTTCTAACATAGTTATTTTTTACAAGATTCATGTTAACGAATAATAGCTGAAAAATATTATGATTTTACACTTATCGTTTATACATTAGGGTGTTGTTAAGTGTAACAATAATAAATTATGCATAACGATATGAAATTCTTATTATACCTCGTATCTAAACCAAAATTCTTTCATAAACCAAAGTCTTTCTCTTGTAGATTCATTTTTCTAAACTCCTATTGGAATTTTGAAGCTCGATTTYTAGTTTTTACGYGAAATCTCTCCGRTTAAATGTTARTATATTCATCTAGATCTAATCTAAATATTATTTTGATTCCAAAAACGAATAGTTTAAACCCCAAAAATCAAAATTTTTGATATGGAGGAGGGCGGCTGCCATTGTGTGGTCCCCACCAGTAGTGGACCCCCAAAAGTAAAAAAATTCAAATTTTTATATTTTTTACTCATTATTTTTAAAAATATATATGTATTTAGATTGATTGTAATGAATATTAACATTTAATCGAAGAGATTTCATGAAATAATTGCATTTCAAGCTTCAAAATTCGATATTCGAGTGTAGAAGTTGAGAGGAAACAAGTGTAAAGATAGAAAGAATTCGGTAATTATGAAAAAAATTTTATTTATAGATGAGGACATATATAATTATAATTTTTATATAGCTACCCATAGCCAATGATCGTTACGTTTAGCGTATTTGATATATTATCATAAATAGACCTTTATATTGTTGAGGGGGAGCTTTTATATGATTATGCTTTAAATACCTCTTAAAAGTGTTCCAATCACATATTACAATGAACTTGAGAGAACCTCTTGAAAAGGTATCTTTGATATTCTATTCTATAAGTGCAAGGAATCTCTAAACTCATCTTTATGAGCTCAAATTCAAAGATTCTCATCTTCTATCCTTTATTTAAAGAGTGAAACAGTTACAAACAAACTATATATATCATTTTGAAAAAAAGATTTTAAGATTGTATTACGATATAAAACCTTTATTGAGAGTTGAAYCGTAAGGAGTTAAATGATTATTATATTATAAAACTCATTTCTKGTGAATCCTTTGTGTTGTTTGTAAAAGTCCTGGTGACTTTTGCTATTGGATTTGAAAATCCTAAGGGGGTGATCTTAAGTATTGGATATATATTTCAAGGGAAATCGAACAACTAGAATCTTGTGTCTATTGTCTGTGCTTCCTTTTACTATTACATTTTCGTTATTTGTTGATCCTTGCACTCATTTCTCACACATACACATGACATTTATTGCAACAATTCAAGTGTTTGACAGTTTTGCTCAAATTTTAAAAAAAAAAACTTTAAACCCAATTCACCTTCCCCTTCCCTCCTCTAGGATACATAATGAAGATCGATCGAAAGGGGAAAAAAAAAAGTCACTAAAATTTTAAAAATATTATGCATATTTTCGTTTTAAAAAATCCTACGTACTCACAATATTACTTCTATATAAAAAGTTATTTTTCTCAATAATTTTCAACTAATTCTCATATCTTTGAGAATTCAAACAAATATTTAAATAGTTAAAATTGAATGAATAATTAAGTAGTCGTAATCAAATCATCMCCAAAAGGCTCATGAATTGATAAATACATGACATTAATTATAGAATAATTATTACTCCTTACATCCCAAATTAATTATTTTCTTGGCGCCACGCATTTCTTCGCTTAACAAAGCAACAAAATCTAACAAACTCGTTTTAACTCAAATTAAATGCGGATCATCATCCCAAAACCACATCTCTTTGACGCGAACCAAGTTTTTCTCCTTTGTTGAAGAGAAACTAGTACGCCGATGGTCTAATTAATGGGGTTTGTAGTAGATGACAGCTGTAGAATGTACATTTGATTTGTAAGGACAAAATAGTCAACGAGCTTTCTTCTATTGCTTTGGAAGCGTCGTCAGTTGTCTTCATCCGACTCAGGTAAAAAAAAAAATTAGAAATTTAACTTTTTTTCCCCCCCTTTCACTACCCTACCTTTGAATCCTATATGTAATAATGGCTTCACATCAATTCTTTTCTTATATTAAAAACAAATTGGACATTTATTATAAGAAAATTTGAATTATAAATTTGAACTTTCATTCTTTAATGAGGCGAAGTATTAACGAATATCAAATAAATTTAACTACGAAGAAGAAGTTGAAAAATAAAAAAAGCATCGTTTTTGCATAAGTTAAAATGAAAAAAACGGGAATAATTTAATGAAAATCTTGGGAGAATGGAAAATCATTATACTAGGGAATTTCATTAATTATTTACATGTTTATGAATATAAGATTAATGATCCTTCTCCACTTATAATGAATCAATTGAATTATAAAGCAATTCTTAGATTAATAAAGTAGAAATGTATGTGTAGGATTGTGCGTGTTTCTTCAAGTTTGAATCTTTAGATTGATGTTTATTGGCCAGATTATTGTAGAGATTGATGAAAGGTGGGCCCACTTTCCTTCTCACTCTTCCTTGTCCAAAATTGCATCTTTATTTACCAAACCTGTCCAAACTATTTCCATTTGCCAAGAAAAATATTTACTAATTTATTTTGTGGCTTCATCCAATGCCTCAATTTCTCTTCTTTTCAATTTATATATAAATATTGACATATCAATATACTATTTGATTCATCGCGAGAGATAAAGAGAGAGAGAGAGAGAGAGTTGTGGTAAAAAATAGGAAAAGAAAAAGAATGAGCATCCCGTCCGATCATCTAATTGAACAGGTATGTGAATTATTTATGAATTTCTCACTCAATTTGAATGAGAAGTGTTCTAAACTCCGCTCTTACCATTCAGAAATGCACAATAAGTTTGAACTAGAAAGTGAAATAGTTGATTTTCAAGATTTTTAATTTTGCAATTGAATTGAATTGAATGGATTGATATGTAACAAATTGTTACGAGCCAAAACATTTTGAATCTCTCTCTCTTTTTTCTTTTTTGATGAGATATCTAAATCTATTCATAGATTTGTGTTTGTGTTTTGGTAGCATGAAATAGGACAATTCAATAGTAGCAAGTTGTTGAAATTAATTGTAGGAATCATATCTATGTAGTCCTCATTAATTCACTTCAAAACGTATCTTTTTTCCTTGATGACCTAGGGTTCCAATAAGGATCGTAAAACTTTCTTGAAGTGTCTAATTTTTACTTGTAATAYCATATATGTGTCAATTTCAATACAGTTTAAGACAATTCTTTCTTGCTTTTCTTTTCCATTAATATCATATATTTGTCGGTTTCTGATACTATTCTAGCATTAGGCAATTTTTCTTTTCAATAATATCATGTATTTCAGGTGACAATACACGACCAGATGTTAGTTGTGATACTCTTTTGCCTTCTAATAACACTACAAAAGAAATAATGTCTTGATTTATTTTCCTTCTTTAGTATTGGATATCTGTCGACTTTTGACACATTAAAAAATAACAACTTATTTGTCGGCTTCTTACACTTCAAAAGACATATTAATTAAATATAAGTGATTACTTGACTTATYAAATCCTTTAGTAAGTGTTCTGTGATATGTAAGAACTATAATTTTGAAAATTTTATCTAAAAGAAGATTTCAAAAAATTATCACTTCTTGGAGGGTTCTTTCCCTAAAATAAGAATATCATTAGTACATATGCCATAAAATTGACTACATGGTGATGAAAATTAAACTAAGAAAAAAAATTGCGGGAATTTACCCCAACCTTATTAATATATATGAATTCTTAGTTTCAAGTCCATTTGGTCAATTTACTATGTGCTTTTCCAATTGGAAACAAATCAATATACTTTGAATTCTTATGAAACTTGTTAAGTCCTATTATAGTGCTCTATTAATAAATTTACTTATATTTCACTACTTGCCATTACAATATATTTGACCTATTGATTTGGTGGAAATATTTGATGTTTTTGGCCCATTAAACCTGGATGATGTAGTGCAACTGTAAAATGCATGAAATTTTGGGGACTTTTACAAATATTAATAAAAATATATATGTTACTTCTATAATTTGAACATTTAAAAGAAAATTATATAGATATCGAATAGCGCTTTTAATTAATAAAGTAATTTCTTTTACGAACATCATAGAAACTATTATAAATATGCGAGTTTTAAATTTTTGAATTGCTTCTGCCTCATAACACTGTCTTTCTTCTCTCTCACTCTCTCTTAAAGGGAAGCTGCAGCATGAGAACAGAATTGTAGAGCAGCTAGTCCATTATATTCACTTTGTCATCTCATGTATTGATGGACAAAATTTCTTGTCATCCTGCAGAATGTTCCGGCATGGCTTGGGCCTTTCTTGCGAAAAACATTTTTTGGATCTTGTTCAGACCATGAGCACCAAAAGAATGAGCTGAACATGTACTGTATCACTTGTGATAGAGCTGCATGCAGGTACTGTATTGCAGGAGGTGTTCATAATGACCATAACCTGCTTAAAATATATCGCCATGTCTATCAAGATGTTGTCCCCCTCAAAGAGATGGAGGATTATATTGACTGCTCAAACATTCAGGTACTTTTACTTTGAATTAGTAGCAAGCAAATGACATATTAAGATAGCATTTCTAGTCAAATTAAGGAGGCAGCTGGAGGTGTTGCTCTCAGCCCAAGCTAAATCAATTTGTTAATGTCAGATACGGGTTTAATTCTCCACCCCTCCTCACCTCTCCTTGCTCTGCCTTGCATAAATAGAAGGCGGAAACAGTCATGACACTACTTAGATAGCTCTCTTTTACATGGTTTTTCTTATTTGACCACCATGGTTGTAGCATATAAACTATAGATCCAAGTATATTTGAATCAAATGACCCTACAAAAAGCAAATAATATCACAGGTACTATTCGTAACAAACTCTTGTGAGGGAGTTAACTTATTTTGGCCAGTCACAGGTATAGTATATGAGTCAATTGCCATGAAACACAATYGGATGACACTTCACAATTCATGCCTCCGTTTGCTCTCCCTTCATTCCCAGAACCAAACATATGCACTATTAATTTGACTCTCTTTGTATTAGCAATTGGGAGCAGCTTCCCTTGTTTTGGCTACTCAGATTTGCAATCAAGATCAGATGTCCCTGAGAAACATAAGGGGTGATACTTCTSCCTTGCCAAACATAATACTAGTTTGGCTCTGCTTGTTTTCCTGAAATTGTGAGTCTCATTTGTAGACTATTGCAGTTCAACTTCTTTGGGGTTTTGAGGGTAATCTCCATAGTTATAATTTCAGTATTGGATTAGTAAATTGTTTATACATATATTGCAATTACATAAATCTCTTGCATTGATCTTTTACTTTGTTAATCATACTTCAACACTCTCGTTCGGTACTAGAGATATTCATTTTTTAGTAAATTAACTTGTGCATTGAAGGCTACTTATGTTTGTTAAGGCTTCTTGAACCATTGGCTTGCAAATCCCAAACATAGTGATTCTTCCTTTTGTCCTGGTGATCATGCCTACCTTGTCTGTCCATCTCTCTTTCAGGCCTGATCCGGATATTTCTATAGACACATCTTGAAAATTTAAGTCGCCATCTATCTCTCGTTCTCTCTCTGGAAAAAGAAAAAGAACTGGATCTTGGAACAGTACAATGAGCTGATACTGATAAGAGCATGCCATCTTCAATAACTTTATAATTTCTAATTCACTAACTAGTGTCCAATGATAATTTGCAGCCATACAAGTGCAACAAGAAATGGATCATAGCTATTAATCCCCTCCCACACTGTGGCTCAGGGGCACAAATTGATGGGGGTTTGTCCTGCCTTGTGTGCAAAAGAAAGTTGATGGATCCTGAACAGTACCGTTACTGCTCCATTTCTTGCAAGGTAAGAGAGTAACAAAAGAAATAATAATTCTCCTAAGGTGTTTTTGAGTTATCTTACTAGATAAAAGAAAGTCTCGACCACATTATGTGACGAGGTACGAACACAAAATAAAGTCTTGAGTTCAAATTTTATTAAATCTATAGATTCATCCTGTCTTACGTCAGTAATTTTGTCATGTCTATCTGAACTCTCTTTTTTTTTTTTTTTTTTTGGAGGCATTCTATCTGGACCCCTTTGTTGCAGCAGAAAAGAATTCCAATGAAATTAATAACATGTCTCTTCCCGATATTTGTTAACTTAGCTTGGTGTCTGGTAAACATTTCAGGTGCAAGCAGTGTCTAGGAAGAGAAAAGGGTTCGACTTTCCCCCTTTTGCACTGGAGACTTCAACAATCGACAGTGAGGTGGAAACTGCAGCCGGAGAGAGGCGAAAGCGTAGAAGGAAGGGAGCCCCATTAAGGGCTCCTCTCTGTTAGACCAGTGGTGCTGCAAGAAGTCTATAACCAAATCTGTTTGGTGAAACTTAAAATGTTTGGTGTTTTGCATGATTGCATGTTTAGGGATATCTTGAATATGATGTTTGGAGGTTTCATGTTAATTTTCAGATTATGAAATGTTTAAAATGAATTTGAACATGGTATGATTTGGGTTGATGATTTACTGGTGGTACTCTTCTTTTAAACATTAGGAAAATAAAAATTAAGGTTTAAATTCTAAAAAGGAGTGGCCCTAGGGTTTGATGATATAGGCGATTATCTAGAGCCCAAATAATGAGTGCATTTAGAGGTCTCATACAATTTATTAGTCCTTATATATTTTATATGTTTTATTTTTATAGCATAATATATATTAGTTTTATATTTTAATACAAAATTAATTTGTCTTACATATAATATAAAAAACTCAAAGTCCAACAATTAGAATTTAATTTTTTATAGCAACGCAATGTTATGTCTTCCAATCAATAAATCAAACTAAAATAACGTCTCGTTGCATACACCATGCTCTACTCCTATGACTCATTCTTCCKACATACCTAAACTCAAAGTCCATTTTTTAATAATATTTTAATTGTTTATTGAGAAATCGAGGATTAGGGACAACGGATCGGGGCCTCCAAATAAAATTTGGCCTAAGATCTACAAATTCTCAGGGCCGGCCGTGATTCTAAATCATATAACTTATATATACTCAATTTTTGGACCATCAACTTGACAATTTGGATGTGAGTGTTAAATATTAAGAGATATTATAATGTAAGCATATGGCATTGCATAAAAAGAAGCTCAAATTGATCTCCATCTTTGTGAATCAATAGTGCTATTTTTATAATTTTACCTCCGAAAAATTGATATACAATGACGAGAGTAACCTTTAAGAATTTTAGATTGAAATGTTAGGGGTTAGAGTTTCAAATTTTGAAATTTGAGACAAGATGATTATTATTTCTTTAAATTCTACATTTTTTTCATTCCCAATATTCACAACCATTCATCTAAAACTTGGATTCTGCACTTCCTTTATCCTACAATTCCCAATGGGTTTCTTATCAGTGAAAATTTTACACTTCCTCATTCTCTGGAAATTCAGAGAATGATTGGACTATACTTAGTTATCAGAAAGGCTTGTTGGACTAGCCATGCTTAATTAATTAACTATGATCAGTTGGGTTRATTGTTAACTAACTAACTATGGTTAGTCCACTAAGGTCAATTGGGTTAATTTTATGTAACTATGGTTAGTTGGGTTAGATATTGTTAATTRATTAACTATAAAGTTAGTAAACTAACTATTGTTAATTAACTAACAGTGGTTAGTTAACTAAGGCTAGATGAATTAGCTATTTTTAATTAACTTACTATGGTTTAGTTTACTATGGTTAGCTGGGTTAGATATTGTTACTTAATTAACTATAAAGCTAGTTAACTAAGACTAATAGGGTTAGCTCTTTTTAATTAACTAAGACTATGGTTAGTTAACTAAAGCCAATTTATCAAAAAGTTAATAAATTTATGGTTTATTGTGTTAGTATGGAATTTTTATTAAATTAGATTTTCATAATTTATTTAAAACAAATAAATGTTATATTTCCTCCTAGTAAGCTTTGGCAAAATTAATGTCTCGACCAATGAGGTGTTGACACGTGTCAAGAATGATAAGGTTGGACCAATGAAAATTAAGGATGCAGTCTGGTGAATCAAATAATGCCATATCACTCCTGGATAGGGCCTTAACTAATGAAATCCTCTTGTCACGCCTATAAATAGAGGGTAAAGCATAAGAGAAAGGTAGTCGGAAAATCATATGTTGGAAWGAGCTTGGAAGGAAGGACTCCATATTCTCTCCTAAGTCTCTCAAGCTTCCGATCCAACCAAATCGCCCTCAAGTTCRAGATCAAGTTGYGAAACCCTTTGAATCAAATCCCAAATAGAAGAATCAAYGAATCCAAAWTTTCCAAATTAAGAAYGTTTCAAAGATTGTAATATTTCTATTAAATTTATAAGATTATACTTTGTTAGATATTCCCTTGTTTGTAATAACTTTTTCCAAATGAAAGTTTCGTGAAAATAAATTTTAGCACACCCTGTGGGACCTCTTTGCCATTCATCTCTTTTCTTTATACCAAACCAAATCAAATCAAGTCTCACCAATAGCTCCAAAGAATAACATTACAAAGGGGACCCCCTCCAAAGCTGCAAAAATTGATACTATTGCCAGTTCAACCATGTCGATTGCCTATGTGGGACCAATCACACGGAATAGCATGCCATCCACTAAAGGAAAAGATGTGCAAAAGTATTTTCCARATGACCCGATCTTTAAGTACACCAACCCATGTTCAAAGATGTTTCTTCTTTGCTTTAAGGGAAATAGGGAGTTRACTTTGCCATAAGAACGATCATGTCTTTGTTGAATGCTGGAGCTAAATCTCAAAAATTCAAGCATGATGATGATGAATTCAGTGTGTACTCCATGACTGCTATCCCTCAAGGAGAGTTAAAACTTGAAGTGATAGGTTATSAAGATTCAACTACAAATTCATCTACTATGCCTATTATGATGGCAGGCATTTCTATAGTCAAAGAACAGATCGCAAATCTTATGACATTGGTGAAAGGACTTGCAGAACACACCCGACAGCAAGATCTCATAATTGCTCAACTACTGAATCAGCTTGCCAATGCTGGAAAAACAAGTCAATCCGCTCTGAAGCACCCCAAGCCCTCAAGTGTGTCAGGATCTACAAAAGTTGCAGGAAAGCAAGCTCTAATTCAAGTTGAATATGAAGCCATGAAGGAGGCGGGAGCCTCAAAGAAAACACCAACCATTCAAATCTCATCAGATAGGCTAACTTAAATCGACCAGTTGAAGGCCTTCATCATGGGCATGATAAAAGATAAGTATGAAGAGAGGGTCAAAACTTCCTTTGCATATTATGAGTCCTATAAAAGAGGATCAATAACTTGAAGATGCCTATAGGTTATCAACCTCCAAAATTTCAGCAATTTGATGAAATAGGAAATCCTAAGCAATACACTTTGTTGAGACTTATAAAAGCATGGTGACCCACCTTGTCAAGCAGTTTGTTCGATCTCTCAAAGGAAACACATTCGACCAATACACTGACCTCACAGCTAGATCTATTGATAGATGGGATAAACTTGAGTAAGAGTTCTTAATTATTTTTACAGCACCCGTCAAACTGCTCCTTAAACAGCCATGTGCATCTAAGGCATGCATTAGGGTCTATCATTATATATTCAAAGGGATTCAACCAAGAACTTTAGAAAAGTTGGTTACATTGGTACATGATATGGAATTGAGTATTACAGCACATGGAGATCAAGGGATTTCAATGTCCGAGCCACCAAAGGTATGTTAGTCAACTCCTCAACAGGTTTGCAAATCAATGGCTGATCAAGAGCAGAGGATTGAACGGTAACATCGTCATACTTGCATGAGCCCACTTGAGGCAATCCATTGATAACTCTATCAATTAAAATAGGAGCTTCATCCATATGCGAAGAATCTCCGAGTGCTGCTAACTAAGAAAAATATTGGAGGATTAGATAAGACCTAAAATTAAAAGTATATATTAAAATCATATACTTACCTGAATCGCTAAGGTCCAAGAAAACATGGTTGAACTCGTGACTCTCTTCAAAAAATGTAGAACATGTAGTACCAGTATGTAATATCAGAAGGGCCGGCAATTGATGAAGTTCTCAAAGGACTGGTTGGCGCCAACTGATGTCTCGTGCCTTAGAAGAAGTGTAATATTTGACTCTTTTCGCCATGGAACTTAATCATTTGTTCATAATAGGTCCATGCATACACATAATGACCAATCCATGCACACTCCTTGAGAAATGGAGATTGCGAGATTCTGCTCAAACCATCATAAATATTCGCCAAAACTGCTGGTATAGCAAGTGAGAATTGTTTTGTCCAGAAGCCATGAGACTTGCCACTTTGAGGCAATGAGACTTTCTCGATTTTGTTGTAGTTCTTCTTTTATGGTCATTCCAGTAATTCCATGTATATGGTCTCACCAAAGTTAGTATTTTATGGGAACATCTTCCAATCATTCCAGTAATTTTGTGTATATGGTCTCACCAAAGTTAGTGATTGGAGCATTCCAAGAAGTCTTGTCAAGGTTGCTATCATGAGTTGGAAATAGTTAAAGATAACAAGAAAAAGGGGTTTCGAGTTGATGTGATTGAAGACGAGTCGTTAAATTCTCAGTGGAAGATCAGTCTACACTAAGATGTGATGCAGCATTGAATAAATCTTCATTTATTCATCAAGTGACCTTCTATTTTGCTTATAGAATCTTTTTCCCTATAAAATAAAGTATTTTAGCTTAGCAAATGCATATGAATTCTATAATTTCACACTATTGTACAATTAAAGTCACTTAGTCAATTTTAAGCAATATTCAAGGCAAAATAGTATGAAGTCGCATTTCATCATACTAAAAAGAGTGAAAACATATATATAATTTCAGTAAAATCAACAGTTTCCAACTCACATCAGGGAGTCCCTCCATCTTTTAAACTTCTCAAAGAGCATGTTCTATTTCAAGCGTATTCTAATATGTTCTTAATGAAATCTTATACACTTGAATGTGAATCTCTCTGCTTGATGTGAAACCTCCAAATGCATGAATTTTGTTACTCAAATGAAGTGTTTTAAACATATTTGATAGACCGAGCTTTTTTAAACTCTAGTGAAATGCTTTATATGAAATTACTTAACACTTTATGAGGAATGATTTTTACTATGTTTTCGAAGTACAAGTGCACATTGATTTGAAGAAAAGTATTGATTTGCCAAGTCCTTCCAAATTCTGAAAATTGCTATTAATTTGATATTAAGACTTGGATTTGATTTTGAAGTTGTGATTGTAAACCTCGTGATCGAGGACTTGCTGTTATTATAGGCGCTCATACCCCTGGTTAGGAGGTTTAGCCAGAGGATGACCGATTCCATAGGTACCCTAGCTAGTAAGTACCTTTGTTTGTGTTTGTGAAGAGGTTATAAAGTTGAAAGTTGTGCAAGCAATTTGGGTGTTAAGGCTAGTAATTCTGATCCCACCAAATCAGCCATGTGGTAAAATTGGGATTTTTTATCCCACTTTGTTATGTGAATGGTCTTGAAAAAGCTCTTTTGATATACCTCAATTGGTTTTCGAGCTTTTGATGACTTAAGCATGTGTTGCTTTGATTTTAATACATTTGAGCTAAATACTTTTGTTGCGTTTTTTTGCAGTAATGATTATTTGTTTTAATATACCATGCACACTTGAATATTTTGAAATGCACATGGCACACACCTCAGGATTTGCTRAGCCTAGCTCACTATTTTCTAATGTTTTAGTGACAACTACTGATCACTAGAACTAGCAGGAAGTCTAAAATTAGGAGCATTTCACTGAAACATATCTTGTGAAGCTCGAGATTGCTAAGATAGTTCTAGTCCGTGTGTCTTTTTTTTTTTTTTTTTTGGGAAGATGGACTTCATGATATTTTTGCACTGTCGTTTATTTGGGTTTGTAATAGTTTACTTTGAAGTTTTTAAGAAGCATACATTGTACTATAAGGTTCTTAGATGCTTTGACCATACGATTGTTTGCCTATCGAGAGATAGGTAGCGTTCATTCCTTCCCAATGGAACCTAGGAAATGGTGGATCACCACAGTTGGTATCAGAACATAAGTTATGATCTATAGGCAGTAGGCGAGTTTTAAGTATGAACTATATTGTATGTTTAAGTTTGATTTTATCTGGGCTAATCTTGATCTTGATGTAGGATGCCTAAACACCTAAACGCTGATGCCTTGCTAGACAGGATCCGGGAAYTGAAAGCTTAGGTAATCTTCTAGGGATCTAAGATAGAGGCTCTTGAGACTGAAAGAGATAATCTGCAGAAAGAAAATGCCTATCAGGATTATTTTCTTGTTGAGGGCTAAAGGAAGCAACAAATACTAGAGGAGAAACTCCACCACCTCCATAATGGTAATAGTGAGCTAACTAGTAAGTTGAGGCAGTATGAGAGACCAGTTGTAAAAGGAGCTAGGTCTAACCCCTTAGTTTAAAGCAACAAATACTAGAGGAGAAACTCCACCACCTCCATAATGGTAATAGTGAGCTAACTAGTAAGTTGAGGYAGTATGAGAGACCAGTTGTAAAAGGAGCTAGGTCTAAACCCTTAGTTAACTCCACTCCACCACCAGATTTCTTGGCTCGACTTGTTCTAACGCAAGATTCCAAGCGGACCTACCTATTGGCCTAATCGGCCTAACCTTTCTACTGAGTCAGCCTATTGACCTACCCATTTGATCTCCCACAATGGTCGCCTTTGACGAATCCTATTGAGCCCACTCAGTGGCCATCTTAGGCGATTAGAGAGCTAGACCCTTACACCGACCCTCTCGACTTGCCCCTCGAATTAGGGCTCATTTAGTTCATTTTTGCTTACTCTGTGACCTACCCTAGAGGAAACTTTAGGGATAAGAATTATAGGCATTGTTCTGCTTTCTGTATTTGCTTTAGATTTTCTAATTTTGCACGACTGGGAAAAGCATGTCAGTTTTGCCTATTCTAGAAAAATTGTATCGTCCCTATTCTGAAATCAAGGGAAGTAGGATGTTCCAAAAAATATTATGAGATTCAAATTAGAATGGTATGTTTTTGAATTTGTATGTTTTAGTCCCTTATGAGAATTTTAGAACACTCAATTGGAGTAGTTAGAATCTAAGGGGACTAACATATTTGAATATAACTAGTATAATGCATTTAATGATGCCAAGACAGGCCAATCGTAGTTCTCGACAATAGGCTTTGGGAGTTTAGACGAATCTAGAGGCCTAATTTCGAGCACTGGAACATGCACTGGCACCTCCACTGGATGTGACGATGACCTGCACTCTAGACCGTTTAGCAACGATAATTGAATCAGCACTTGAAAATGGAACTCATATCGATGAGGAAACTGAGACGATGATGAGGCACTAGAAAGGTTTTCAAAATTCAGATCCCCATAATATTTTGGAGAGTCTGAATAGGAGGACGAAGCTAAAAGATTGTTGGAACAGCTTGACTATATATATCAGACCCTGCAATACTCCGACGAGCAAAAARTAGCATTCGACTTCGAGGTCCGGCCCGAGAATGTTAGGTCAGGACYAGTGAAACCTAGACAAGGACAACCCAGAGGACATGGGAAAACTTTATAGAGGCATTCCAAGCAGAATCTGTCCCGCATTAGATTCGAGAAGAAAGGGAGGATCAATTTCAGACCCTCCARCAAGGGCCCTGATCAATATCACAGTATGCGACTAAATTTCGAAGGCTATCCAAACACTTCTATGTCCTATCAATACAGAAGAAACATGACTTAATAATTCATCAAGACCCTTCAATCCAAACTACAGTGGGTGTTAGCGCTAGGTCCTCCCACCACTTATGTAGAAGCAGTCGAGGCTACTACACGCATAAAAAATAGTGACTGAGTTTTGCAACTGAGATGATCACAATAGGCATTGATGAATCAAACTTATAAATGCCCTAATAGAGACAAGTGGCCCAGAACCTAGCAAGAAACCAAATCGAGGAAAGTCTATAGTTGCAAGACACGGGCAAACAACCCTATGTACAATCACTACAAGAAATCGGGACACACCAAACGGGAATGTCATTGGAGAAATAACCTCTATTTTTCATGTGGCAACATGGGGCACATTGCTAGGAACTGTCCAAATCTTTGAAAGCTAGGCAGGAGGAAAATAGTTATAACATCTAGAACTCGAGCGCCTATAGAAGTCAGACTCGATAAGCCTCAAGTTAATGCAAAAGTGTTTGTTGTAGAGAAGGGAGATATTGATGCGAATACCAATGTGGTTGAAGGCACACTCCTACTTTTCTCCTACCCGGCTAAGGTATTAATAGACCTTAGATTGATCCATTCCTATGTTGCACTGCATTATGTGAGTTACTTGCTGATTCGTGCTGTTGAATGGCCCTACAAGTTCTTAGTAAGCACACCTGTAGGTGAAAATTTGTGGCTGACATAATGTATGTTGATTGTGAAATAGGTGTCAGGAATAGCATACTGCTTGGAGATTTAACAGTTTGGCCTTTTAAGGCCTATGAACTYATTCTAAGAATGGATTGATTATCCCAGCACGGAGCCCAACTTGACTACAGGAATAGRGTGGTCAAGTTTATGACACCCAGAAAGATAGTGGAATTCATGGGAATCGAGTTAGTGTCATACGTTCTTTGATCTCAAGAGTGAAGGCTAAGAAGCACTTGAGTAAGGGATGCCAAGCGTATCTAGCCTATTTGATTGATCATTCTTCAAAAATTGAGGGATTGGAGAAAGTACCAGTGTGAAAGGATAACCTGATGTTTTTTCCTCAGAATTGACTTTAGTACACCCAAACATAGATGTAGAGTTTAGGATCAACCTGATCCATGAAGCAGAACCAATATCTAGGACTCCTTACTGGATGTCTCCAACCAAGCTTAAGGAGATGCAGGAATAATTGCAATAATTACTAAAACAAGGATTCATTAGACCTAGTACTTCACCTTGGGGAGCTCTAGTATTTTTTGTCAAGAAGAAGGATAACAGTCTAAGGCTATGCACAGATTATCGAGACATGAATAATCCGACCATTAATAATAAATATATGTTACCTCTTATTGATGAGTTATTTGATCAATTTCATGGCGCTAGATATTTCTCTAAGTTAGACTTGAGACAAGGATATTATCAGGTCAAAATTCGCGAAGAAAATGTTCCTAAAATAGCATTCACCACTAGGTATGAGCACTTTGAGTTTGTAGTGATGCCATTTGGGTTGATGAACACCCYGACAACCTTTATTTATCACATGCATAGGATCTTCCAATCCTACTTGGATGAATTTGTGGTTATCCTTATAGATGATRTCTTGATCTATTCCAAACCCCAGCAAGATTATGAGAGACATTTGGACCTAATGTTGAGGAAATTAAGGGAGTATCGGTTATAGCTAAATTCAACAAGTGCCAATTTTAGCTTCATGAGGTCTCTTTCTTGGGGCATACAGTTTCTTGAGACAATTTAGCAGTGGATCCATCAAAAGTAAAGGTTGTGACAAACTAGAAATGACTAGAGAACCCCACTAGAATCRGGAGTTTTCTTGGTTTAGTCGGATATTATAGGCAATTTATCCAAGATTTCTCCAAAATCGCCAGGCCATTGATTAAGTTGACCAGGAAGAATACCCAATTTAAGTTGGACGAGAAGTGCAAACATAGCCACCAGGATATAAAGAAAATGTTGATGTTTGCTCGTGTTAGTTCTCCCCAAGGCGAGAAAGAAATATGTGCTGTATACGGACACATTGAGTGAAGCACTTGGCACCATTCTTATGCAAGAAGAATGAGTAAAAGCCTATGCCTCACATAAACTCAAATCACATGAGGTAAACTACCCTACTAATGTCCTGAAAKTGGCGGCAATCATATTCACTATTAAAATGTGGAGGCATTATCTGTAAGGAGCAAAGTACGAAATATTCACGAATCATAAAAGCCTCAAGTACCTTTGCTCACAAAAATATTTAAACATGAGGCAAAGGAGGTGAATAGAATTTCTTGAAGAATACTCGCGTCCGATAAACTATTGCCCTGGGAAAGTAAACATTGTTGCAAATGCCTTGAGTAGGAAGGCAAAACTTTCAATGATACAACTTCAAGAGGGATAGAGTTGGAACCTATGGCAATAGCTGAGGCCAAAGCAAAGAATGAGGTGATTGTTTTGGCCAATATCAACCTAACCTCCATTTTGAGGCAACAGATTAAAAAAATACAGGAGCATGATAAAGAAATGCTTAAGTTGAAGAAAAACATGTAGACTGGAAGTCTACGTGATGTCAAAATGTATCAAGAAGGAATACATCTAAAATCAGATATAAGTACCAGACCATGCTGAATTGAAGAAAATTATTCTGGACAAAAAGCCCATCAAAGTAGGTACACAATCCATCCTTGGATTAACAAGATGTATCGCGATCTCAGACAGAATTTCTGGTGTAGTAACATGTAGAAAGAGATAGCACAGTACCTATCAACACGCCTGACAYGGYAGAAGGTGAAAGCGGAACACCAACGACCAGGAGGATTACTCCAACCTCTCCTAGTATYGGAATAGAAGTGGGAATGTGTCACCATGGACTTCATCACAGGTTTACCCAATACTCGAGGAAATAGAATGTCATTTGGRTAGTAGTAGATCGCTTGAAGAAATTGGCCCATTTCATTYCGATTAACGTCARGTACTCTCTAGAGMAGCTAGCGGAGGTRTATGTGCAAAAAATCATAAGGCTTCATGGCGTACCTGTCAAGATTGTTTCGAACCTTGACACAAGATTCACTTGACAGTTTTGGCCAAAGTTCTAAAAGACGATGTGTACTATGCTAAAATTTAGCACTACTGCACATTCCCAAATAGACAATTGGTCAGAGAGAACCATACAAATCCTTGAGGACATTCTGAGAGGATGTATCATCGATTTTAGACATAAATGGGTAGATAATTAAGCACATGTAGAATTCACCGACAATAACAGTTACCGATAGTCAGTTGGGATGGTACCATATGAAGCACTCTATAGAAAGAGATGTGATCACCGATTTCCTGGGAAGAAACTGGAGAAAGGGAACCCGAAAAGATAACCAATTATCAGATATTAAGGAAACATATTGAAATGAAAATAATCTGAGACCGATTATTAGTTGCCCAGAGCCGGCAGATAAGTTATGTCGATAACCGATGGCGAGATCTTGAATTTGAGRTGGATGATAAACTCTTCATAAAATGGAGGCCCCATAGAGGACTTTTCAACTACCCAAGGGGTGGTAAACGATGTCCAAGTACATTGGACCATTTGAAATTCTAGAGAGGATCAAAGCAGTTGTGTATAGACTTGCATTACCAACTGACTTAGCTGGGATTCACGACGTGTTCCACGTTTTGCAACTTAACAAATACAACCGATCACCGGAYCACGTGATAATAATGGGGCGGCAATTGAATTGCATCCTAATTTGTCATCAAGGAAAGAACAGTGTGGACATTGGAGACCAGCGTTAAGAAGCCGTGAAATAAGGAAATTTGACTTATCAAGTTTCAATAGGAACATTATGGGATCAAGGATGTAACTTGGGAGACAGAGGATTACATACAATAGAAATATCCCGAATTACTCATAGGTACAAAAAAATTTCGAGGAAATTTCTATTAGTGGAGGAGAATGTACAAGCCCAGGTGTTTTCAACTTTTGGATAGTTATTTAGGGTTTCGTAGTATTAAGCGTGCATTCGAAAATTAGAAATTTCTGAGAATTAATTTTATTAATTTTTGTATGCACGTATCATTCTATTTATTTTAGACCCGAGCCCAGAAAATGTTTATATCTTTCGAAAAATCCGGACATGTCTTCAGAAGCATTTCCGTCAGATATATTATTATATATATATAGCCCTAGTGTAATTACTAGATTGCTCTTTATTTGGATTAGCAAACGCATGCAAGGCTAGGACATTTTCCATGTGCCCATAAATTGATCAATAAATCTACACCTTGCCCATGTAACCTTTGACCAACCCACTACCCATTTTAAATTGTTTTCTTTTTTTTTTTCTCTTCTTCTTTTTCCTCTCATTGGCCAAAATTACTGGCTGCAATTTCTCTTAAAATCATATTTGCTTAAGCTTCTTAAAGAAGCCATTTCCATTCTTATTGAAGAAGATTCTATAAGCTTATTGCATAAMATTTTCTTCCTTTTTCATGAAAGAAAATTAAGTCCTAACCTCTATTTATACAAACACGCCTTTGGCCAGCATCCCTTCTCTCTTCTCTCCATTTCATTTTGTGAAGAAAACATACACACGCACTCTTGCTCTCTTCTCAACCAACAGCCTTCCTCACCCTCACCTCTCTCTCTCTCTCAGCCTTGCACCACCTTACTTCAACCTTTGCTTGGCCTTGCTCCACCCTCCTCCAGCAGCTTTGCTTTTGTTCTCCATAAGGTAAGAAATGCTCCTCTTTGGGTTGTTCTTCTCCTCTATAAACTCCTGCCATAATCGAACGCTCTTTTCTTCTTGTTCCATATAAGATTCATAAGGAAACTAGAACTAGGACTCAATTTATGATTATGTTATTGAACACTACCCGTGCTAGGCAAATAGCTAGGTATACGACCTTATGTGTGATATTTTGGTGAGAGAGCTTAACTGGATTAGAAGTCAACAAAGGATAATTTTCCTATCTTTTTCAGGACATTTTTTTTAGAGTTTTAGCTGTTAAATTCACGAGTTCAGGTGAGTCCTCTATATTTTTAAACTTCTCAAAGAGCATGTTTTATTTCAAGCATATTCTAGGTATGCTTTTACTGAATTCTTATACGATTGAATGTGAATCTGCCCGCTCTATGTAAAACCTCAAAATGCATGAATTTTATTACTCAAATGAAGTGTGTTAAACATATTCGATATGCTAAGCTTCTTATAAACACTTGTGAAATGCTTTATATGAAATTACTTTACGCTTTCCCAGGAATGAATTTTACTATGGTTTTCAAAGTACAAGTATGCATTGATTTGAAGAAAAGTAACAATTTGCCAAGTCCTTCCGAATTCTAAAAATGCTATTGATTTGATATTGAGACTTGGATTTGATTTTTACATTGTGATTGTAAACCTCGTGATCAAGGACTTGTGATTTCTTAACCTCATGGTCGAGAATTTGTGATTGTGAACCTCATGATTGAGGATTTGTGATTTGTGAAAATTGGATTGTGGATTCGATTGTGAGAGATGAGTACTCTATCGGTTGTTTCAAGAGGCTAGTCAAATGAGCAAAGTGTTGTCTCAAGTGGTCACCAGTACGACCCACCTCTAGTCTCGGGAGGCGTTAGCCCTCGAATAGCAACCCTGGCCAAAAGTCGATGGTGCCTATGGCAGACCGGGAACTTATCAGTCGGATGGTCAATGTGGCAGAAGCACCCATGGATCATTCATTGATGCTCGTACCCCTGGTGAGGAGATTTAACCCGGGGACAACCGATACCATAAGTACCTAGCTAGCGGGTGGCTTTATTATGTTTGTGAAGAGGTAGGTTATAAGGTTGAAAGTAGAGCCACAATTTGGGTGATAAGGGTTGAATTTCGATCCCACTAAATAAGATAGGTGGTAAAATGGGGATATTCTATCCCATCTGTGATGTGAATTGTCTTGAAATCGAAAAGCTCTTTTGATATGATCTTGATCAGTTTCCGAGCTTCTGTATGAGTTTAAGCATTTGCTACTCTAATTTTAATATATTTGAGCTAAATACTTTGATATACTTTTTTCACTAATATGATTATTCGTTTTGATATACCATGCACAATTGAATAGTTTGAAATGCACATGACACACACCTCAGGACTCGCTGAGCCTAGCTCACTGATTCTAATGTTTTAGTGATAGCTACTGATCACTAGAACTAGCAAGAAGTCTGAGCTTAGGAGCGTTACGCATGAACATATCTCATGAAGCTCGGGATTGTTGAGATAGTTCTAGTCCTTGTGTCGATGTTTTTTCTTGGAGTATGTATTTTATGGCATTTCTAGACTGTAATTTATTTGGATGTGTAATATTTTACTTTGAAGTTTTTAAGAATCATACATTATATTATGAGGTTTTTAGCAAACAAACTTTAACTATCGAGAAACACGATTAGTGGAACCTAGGGGAGGATGGGTCCTACRTGCTTTATTTTGGGAGGTAGCCTTAATAAACGATCCTAGAAAGCATGTTTCCTCCTAGACAAACAAGAGCAAGAGTTACTCTCTCCATCAAATCTATTTATTATCATCTTGTAACTAGGTTTTACTGAGTATGTGCCTTTTCTAGTGTGCACCTAGATGAGTTTATCAAGTGGATGATCGACACTCAACGGGATCACCGAATGATGAGCGTGTCATCCTCCATAAGAAAGGCCACAGGTGGTGTTGATTTCAAGTGGCAGTGAAGCGATGAATGAGGTTTGAGAACCTAAGATCTACAAATAGTAATGAGTGAGGAGGCGTGAGAGCACTCCGAAAAAGTGCTATCGAGGAATCCACTTGTCTTCCCAAACCCTAACTGAGCTTCTATTCCCAATATGCCAAATCGATCCTAATTCAAGGGTTTGGGCAACCTCTAAAAGGATTTGCCATACAAAGGAAGGGAGATTACCAAGTTGTGCTTGGTAACATCCTTTTTAAGCAAGGCCACAGGTGGTCTTGATTTCAAGAGGCAGTGAAGTAGTGAATGAGGTTTGAAAACTTAAGATCTGCAAATATAATGAGTGAGGAGGAAGTGAGAGCACTCCAAAAGAGTGCTATCGAGGAATCCACTTGTCTTCCCAAACTCTAACCAAGCTGCCATCCCCAATGTGCCAAATCGATCCTAATTCAAGGGTTTTTGGCAACCTCTAAAAGGATTCGCCACAAAAGGAAGGGAGATTACCAAGTTATGCCTGCAGGAAGGGTGTGGAAGGAAAATATTTGCTCTTCAAAACCTACACAACCAAAGAATGAGGCTGCTCATGTATTCTTCAACATTGCTTGGCAAGTAAAGCATAGTATTTTAACTTTAGTTAATCATAATTAAGCATAAATAAAATAATTAATTAACTATGATTTCTTTACTCCATTCTCAATTTTACAAAAGTTAAAGATAAATTTCAAATTGAAAAGACATGTATTTGGGAGGGAAAGCAATGAGGGAATGAAATAAGTTTCCCTCCAATTAAACGAAGGTATTTTTGTTATCATGTGCAGTAAGTACTCATTGAATCACACTATAGGTAGATCAATTTTAATCCAGATAGTATTTTCCATTGCCAAAATTTAGAATCAGAATTATGAKCATCATATGGATGGGTTCATTRTTTGTGCACAAACCTTACCTGCCTACACTTCTTATGAGTTAGTGAGGTTTCCTGCTGCTATCTTGCACTTGAGTAGAGTTTATACGCATTTCATAGCTTGTGAACTAGTGTATATTAGTAATAAAACCTTATCACTTTCTCAACTTTTATGTTTGAGAAGCCAACAAATATTGGGGGGTTCTACCCATTTTTGACGTGATTTACAAAAGAACTCCATGTCTGAACGACTTTTGAAACCCTGAAATAAATGGATGGAACACCTTCACCAAATGCGTGACTTTATTTTCCTTCACATTCAGCAAATGTGTTTGGCCCTCACAGTGGATTTGGCGCAACATTCCATCGGATTCAGGAAATGCAACCGTTTTTTGTCCTATCGCATATATAGAATGCTATCATATTGTGAATTATGAATTAAAGAAAAGAAACCTTTCCCATCCCAAATTATTTAACCAATCACTAATTATTACTCCATTGTAATTTCTTCAATTACTTAACAATCACCGTTGAAGATGCCTCGCCACCTGTTTGTAGTCCGTTCGTCGCCTGTTCACCTGTTCGCTGTCTTCGTCTATAGGGGTCAGTCTTCTCTTTATAGCCAATTATCTTCATCTTGGTCTTCTTGTTGTTTGCATAAACAATGTAGGAGTGTCTTTTATTGGGCTTTATTTAGTCTGCAATTTCATTTTTGTCTTCACTTTTATGTCTTGTTGAGTCTGCAATTTGGTTTTTATGTCCCTTTATTGGGCATAAACAGTATTCTTGATTTTTTCTTATTTGTTGAGTTTGTAATTTGCTTTTGTTATATGCAGATTTTTGCTTTTCATGTCCATCTTGGTTTGATTCTYCTATAATATGCTTCAAAGTGGTGTTGGACTTTATTTGATTAGGAATTTTGAGGGTTCCATTTTGATGAAAGGAAGATTAAGGAAGACTTTTTTTTGTGTAAAATGAATCAATACACCAACAATTATAGGGAGATAGACCAAAACAATAAAGACACGGGCTTTAGCTATCCCAATATCTAAAATTCTATTTATATTAATCATAGCTCTAGCAATCATGAATGGAGAGGAAAATCATCTTSACATATCAATTTATTACGTCAATTCAAATGCGACAGATAGCATCCTTAAAGTGGAGATTCTAAACCTCACTCTCTTTAAGGTTACTATCCACCCTTTGTCATGCAAAAACAATACACGGCAGCAGTGGATTGAATGGAAATAAAATCTGTGTCATACCAGCAACAATATGCATCAATCATATGATATTTTCTATAACATCTAATGAGCAAAGAGATTTTTTTTTTTTTTTGTCCTATGAAAACATACTTAAATTTGGGAAGAAATTCTTAAGGAATTCATGTGCATAAAAGGAATTCAAGCCAATATATGCATACTTGTCATGGATCCTATTGTTTTGTCACATGACATGACAAATGCTGAGTTCTAAAAATAATCAAACTTCACCTAACTAGTTCTATCTTCAAATATAGTAGTAGTAAYTTACAAAAAGCAGTAGGTGTTTAAAATTAATGAAAGGACCATCCTAGTCGGACAGTAGGCTAACAGAGTACCATTACCAAGATAAAACCAAAAGATGGATATGTGTCCTAACAAAGTAGGAAAAAAACCAAGTCAAACCTTATCCAAATACAAAGGAAAATATCAATCCATCTTATCTCTTCTTGAAGCTCTCTTATCAACCTACCTAATAACTTCAAGCCCTTGTAGCAAACACCTTCTCATCAACCCTTGGAATGTACAAATGATGAAACATTTTAATATGCATTTCTACTTTTACCTTACAAGGCCAGAGCAAATGGAAGAAGGCGGTTATATAGGAGACTAAATCTGCAATGTTATCCTATTTTCATCATTGGTGATTGTTTCTTCATCATATGCATGTTTACATTTCCCCCTTGCCCCCAAGAAAGGAAAAAGAGCAGTGTAKTAATCTCAGTTGTCTTTCCCATGCATAAAGTCCTATTAATTACTAGGTGAGGAAAACCAAAATAGTGTGTTTATGTGTTCTCCTTCTCATTCCACTAAAGTTGCCTGCTATTTAGGCATTTATATGTTTGGTTCCACAGATTAAGAGTAGGTTTGGATGTTAATTGATTGTGAATAAATACCACCTATACTATTATTTCCAACTAGCTCCTTAGTTTTAATGATTGTTCTTGAATAATTCTATGTTTCTTGTAACCCTGGGTAACTAGTAAATCACTATAATAAAAGASACCATCCATATGCTTATTTCCATTAAGGAATTTGTATATCATCCTTTCAATTGTTTTCTTGCAATAGTAAGATATAGGAGTAATTTGGTATAATTTTTAAGATTTTTCTCCATTAGTTGACAAAATTTTGTGTTTAGATGGATCGCATTCCCATTCTTGTAGTTATGCATTCGGGTCCTTTAGATCTGTTGTTGCTCTCCAAGCAGAGGGGAGCATTGTTCTAGTGTAGTATGGGCAGGAAAGGAGCCATCAGTTTCTACTACGTTGCAATTTAGCGTAGGGATGGTCAGTTCTAGAAAGCTTATCATGAGGCCGAGCAAGAGGTTAGGGATATGATCAATACTGTCGAATTTGCATGTATGTCGGATGGGGCTTGTTAGTGTCAATCATGCCCTAACACAGCTTTGATTGAAAGGTGGCAGCCCAAGACTTAAATGATCCAATTTGCTGTCGGCGAGGCTACAGTTACACTACAAGATATTGTCGTTCTCTAGGGTTTGAGGGTTGATGGTGGGGTTTGAGGGTTGTTGATCATCCGATTATTGGGGGAAGTGCTACTGACTCCAAGATTGGGTTGGGCGAACAAATGTCTAAGAGTGTTAGTTTATCGACCAGCCTCAAGATATAGATGGTGATAGATTGTTTGTACRATCATTAGAGGCAATGATTGATACACCAGTGAATCCCYATTCCATCAAGGAGGATATTGCATACAAGGTAGGTTGCTTCATCATGTCGCTTTTTGGTGAACTATTTTTCTTTGATAAATCGGGAAAGTTTGATCTGTTATGATTCCTGCCCTGGGTTGAGGATCTACAGTGATGTGGCATATTGAGTTGGAGTAGTGTTGTGGTGGAATATTTGTATAGATGTTTGTGCAATGCGGCTATGAAATACGCAACAGATATGCGGCCCTATGGTTCTCTTGTAGGTAATATATATTTTTATGGATATTGTAAATTATGTTATAGCATTTTTTACATTTTCATTAACTTCACTTCTTCATTTTTATGTTACATTTTTGGGTGTATGAACACCTTCCCATATTACGCCCACTCGTGAGATTCTTTTGGTTGAGTTACTAGATGTTACTCCCTACGGGGGCAAGATGAAATTGGCCTTACGATCTTAGGCAGTTACCCACCCATGTTTTGAGGACATATTAGGATCAGCTAGATGGTCTAAGCACAAATCAGGTTCGTTTAGAATATTTAATAACAAATTATACTTTTATGATATTCTTTATGAATGTTAAATTGTGATTGTATCATTCACTATTCTTTACAATTCACATGGATGGCATATGAGGATATTATCCCGACTTTGCCTACTCTGTATTTAGAGGGTTCAGATATCTTATGTTCATCCCCGGTGCCATTAATTTGTTGGGAGATCGTGAAGTTTTACTTTTCCAACCATGTTATGAGGTAGTTTGGTTACGAGCAACATATTTCTCTGATGCACGAACATTTTCATACACATACAGTTCGGTCGAGAGGGATTAATGAGATGACCTCGGAGGACTAGCATAGGAGGTATTGGACGAGCGGGCCGAGAGGCACCATCGAATATTGATTAGTTTCCCACCAAGCAAGTCATTGTTACTCGACCTTAGTATATAGATTGGTATCGGATACTCACACAATTGATTATAGGTAATCCACATGTTGGGCAGGCTTCGGAGGGTTAAGAAACTATGGGAGCAGCTTTGCATTCTTTGGTATGGTCTTTTTGTGTTTTATACAAATTGTTTATTAATTTTACTCAATATTTATTATTATAATATAATGTATCTTTTAAAAGATATTTTTAGACATCCACCATGAGGAAAGGTTTAGTTATTTTAGATGATGCCATGTTACATTCGAATGCACATACTCGCGGGGTATTGACGACACTTCGAGAGAAGTTTAGTAGAGCACTTTCTGGCCTTGGTGTATAGTTGCCKTCGTCAAGTTAACATAGATGCAGCACCTATTCCACCTATTTCTCTACGTGCACATGAAAAGATTAATACTTGTGGTCAACCAAGTATTCATCGAGGTGGTAGATGTCCACGAGCTTGTGCACAGTGTGCCCTAGCCAACCCAAAAATATGGGTGAGAACCCATTGAATTTACTACTATTTATGTACCTATTTTCACCCTCTTTGATATGTTAAAGCGCTGATTTTTGTCATTATATTTTAAGCATTGTCGAATTTCAATTATAGAACATTAATCTTACTAAATTGCGAAATTATAGAATTCTTGAGTCTTTATTGACAAAAAATACTTTATTTTGTAAGGAAATGATCTTACGTGTGAATTGGAGGATTACTTGATTAAGAATTGAGAGAAGTCTAAATTATGATCATTGCTACAATATTTGGTGGCAATGAAGGATGTGAATTTGATGTGGCATAAGGCATATAATACTAGTCAAARAGAGGATRTAGCAGGCCCATGTAAAGARAATTATCTTAGGAGCTCAAACATAAAGTATAAACTGGTCATGCAAGTTTTCTTAGGCCCATGTGGCCAAAGCTTCCAAGATGAACTAGATTTAAAGGAAATGGTAGGGCATTTTTTTGCAGAGGATAGACTAGAGCAGATATGGACAACATAACCGTAGGAGGATATATCTGGACAGTATCACCATAGAGAACATATCTAGACAATGATAGCCGCAGGAAGAACTAGAGAGAGGAGGTCAGAGAAATCCAGCAAAAAGAGGAGAAGCCATCGATTGGATACAAGAAGAGCCAACGGATCTAGACAATGATAGCCGCAGGAAGAACTAGAGAGAGGAGGTCAGAGAAATCTAGCAAAAAGAGGAGAAGCCATCGATTGGATACAAGAAGAGCCAACGGATCTTCACTTAAGGGCTAAACTCCTTCTTTAAGTTTTATTGTTTTGTATCTCTATTGTAACTTTTCCAAATGATAACATTAAGTGTTTGGGTTATCTTATTTTTGAGAACATGAGCTAAATATATTGAGTTCATGTTTTCTATGAACCTTATTATTAATGTGTTAAGGAATATTTCTCCAAAGCTGTACTATCTTTATGCTTTATTTAATGCTAAGTAATGATGTACAATTGCTGTTTATTGGCCATTAATGGTGATTGTGTTAATTATTTTTGGTTGGGAAACCTTTGAGTAGCGGAAATTATTTCATGAATATGAGTTGAGATCTCTCATTAAAGAACCTATAAGGGTATAGGTTTGACTCATAAGACCTTTAAGACCTAGACTTAATAATGTTCTGAAGTTAGGTGGTTAGCCCGACAGAGTAATGTCCTGACTATAACGGAGCAACAACCATTAGACTGGGAGGTTGTGGTTGCATAATGTCTTGGTATGAATACTGGACGGTGCACTTTGTTGTTACTATGATGTTGTTGTAGGAATGTTGTAGCATTGTTGTTTTGTTTCTTAACCATTGTTACTCAGGGGATTCTTTAACCTTAATTCTCCTTTTAAACCCTCAATCATCATTTGTGTGTGCATTGTTTCTATCTTAATTAGTCTTCTGAACCATAGAGCATTGTAGTTTGATTTAGTTTATTTAGTGACAAAACAATCAACACATTATTTGAATTTTATTARAAATTTTGTAATACCATTCTTGAACATCCAATCCTTATGGGAACGATATTTTATTCACACTTAGGACTTGATGCGTGTTATAGTAATTGCCTATCATGATTTTGTCTATCAAATTTTTGGCGCCATTGCTCGAATTGTTGATTTTTTTAAGTGGTAGTCAAAATTTCTATTGCTTTAATATTTATATTTCCAATCTACATTCTTATTCTTTATTTCTTGTTCTTAATGACTTGTTTCTCCTCATGAATGTCCAAAGATAATGGCACGTGCTTTCTTGATCAAGAAATTAAAAGAACTTTTCAAGCAAGAGGAGAAAACAGCGCTCTAGTGCTAGAACAAGAGAGGAAATGGATGGACAAGAACAGAGGAATCTGCCAAAGTTAATTGTTGAGCTTAGTGCAGTTGGAAATACTGCTACATATTAGCTATTGAACATACTGCTGGAGGCACAATTTATGATCACAACAGATCTATCAGAGATTACGTTGTACCAATGTTAGACAACCTGCAACCAGGGATTGTCAAACTAGGGATTGACGCTCAGCATTTCGAGTTGAGACCTGTAATGTTCCAAATGACTGCCATCATCCCACTGAATTTTTAGTTGAGTCTGAGATTGTGATAGACATCAGCCCAATGCAAATTGGAGACAATCCTGTAAGTAAAGACAATGCTGCAGCATTGCTTGCAGAATAACCATCAACAGAACAAACTCAACTATTGTTACAAAAAATGCCCTTTTCTCAAAAATGTTCATGAAGAAGAAAGAGGATAAACAATTCAATAAGTTCCTTGATGTGTTGAAGCAACTACATAGCAATATTCTTCTTGTGGAAGCCTTTGAGCAGATGCCAACATATGTTAAGTTTATGAAGGACATTTTATCCAAGAAAAGAAGGTTGGGAGAGTATGAGACGGTAGCATTAACCAAAAAGTGCAATTCCATCCTTCAGAATAAGCTACCTCAGAAACTAAAGGATCCAGGTAGCTCTATGATCTCTTGTTCTATAGGAAACAGTTACARYAGAAAAGTATTGTGTGATCTAGAGCCAGCATCAATCTCATGCCAATGTCAATTTTTAGAAAATTGGGAGTGGGTGAAGATGTAATTCTCCAACTTGTTGATCAATCATTTGCCTATCCTCAAGAAAAAATCAAAGATGTCTTAATAAGGGTGGATAAGTTTACCTTTCTTGTTCACTTTATTGTTCTTGATTATGAAGCAAATAAGGAGATCCTAATCATACTTAGGAGGCCATTTATGGCTACTGTAAAGGCATTGATTGATGTCCAGAAAGGGGAGCTTAGATTGTGAGTACATGACCAAAATGTGACATTAACGTGCTTAATTCCATGATATACCCTACAAAAGTAGAAGAATGCTCTTCAATTGATGTTTTGGAATCTTTGATGGATGATGCRTACAAGGATTATTGTAGTGATGTTACACCTGTTGATGCTATAACAAATCTGCAACTTGAAGGGTTTCTAGAGGAAATGGTGGACGGTGTGGAAATCAGGCAATCATATGATTCTTCATGAAAGAAAGTTTAACTATTGTACCCATCAAAAAGATTATCGTCACCAAGTAAGTCTACAATTGAAGAACCCACCTGCTTGAACTAAAGTCCCTACCCTCACATTTAAAGTATGCATATTTGGGGAAAGGAAAGACACTACCTATGATAATCTTTGCTACCTTGGGGGTGAATATGAAGGCAATTGCTGGGGATTTTACAAAAACACATAGGAGCAATGGGCTAGAAAATGGTTGACATTAAGRGGATCAGCCGTTCACTATGTATGCATAAAATTTTGCTAGAAGAATGTTATAGAAATCTAATCGAGCATCAGATATGGTTGAATCCAAACATGAAAGAAGTTATAAAGAAAGAGACTATTAAGTGGCTTAATGCCAGCATTATTATCCTATCTCGGATAGTTCATGGGTAAGCCCAATTCATTGTGTACAGAAGAAAGGTGAAATTATTGTGATAACAAATGAGAAGGAGGAATTGATTCCCGCTAGAGTCATGATAGGCTGCAGAGTATGCATGGACTACTGGAAGCTGAACAATGGTACAAGAAAAGATCACTTTCCACTGCCCTTCATGGATCAAATGCTGGATAGATTGGCGGGAAAGAAATATTATTGCTTCCTAAATAGATATTTAGGCTATAATCATATCGTGATAGCAGCAGTTGATGTAATACCCAAGATTTCTTTTTTTTATAAATTTTTGTTTAATCTTGTGAATTGTGTGCCAACTAAGGTTGAAAATTTTATATGTGGTTTATATTTTTAGATCGCACATTTAATAAGTACGAAAATATTGTCTGTGTCGAATATGAGTCATTGTTTGGTTAAAGGCTCGACTTGTGGGCCAATTTATTTGTTAGTAAGAAGTTGGGCTTCTTATCGAAAGGAAGCCCTTTATATTTAATTTACAAATTTTAGGTTATGTATGGGTGGAAAGGCTCGAAGGGTTTGGGTTACAGCCCTATAAAATTAAAAAAAGGAAGAAAATATATAAAAAATAAAAAGAAAGAAAAGAAAAGAAATAGGAAAACCTAAAGAAAACCCTTAATCTTCTTCCCCTCGTAACCCTAAGTCACTGCTGCCACCACTGCCGTTTCCCCTCTGCCTACTCGAAGCTGCTTGTTACGGCCCTTCCTTACTTCTTCTCCTCTCTCCCTCTTCTCTCCCCTTCTCTCACCGTCGACGCTGCAACCGATCGCGGTCTGATTGGTAGTAGCTTAACAGGATTTGGTTGTAGCGATTCCCCATTGCGCCATCAATCTACCACCGCTACACAGTCCAAAGCCTCGATCTGGAGATGTTGTCGTCTCTCCTTACAGCAGCTCGTGTGTTCGCAGTGCCAGTTTGGAACCGTCACTGGGTACGTCGCTCAGCAGCTCCCGAACATCTGACCAGGAGAATCCACGCACCCAGCCGGAGATCGTCCAGATTTGGAGTCTCTCGAATCGGTCGTCGAGTCCTCTGCCCATCGCATGCTGTTGCCTACTATTCAAGCTCATTGGAGCTGCGAATCACTGCCGCACCGCTGCTAGCAACACTCGCCGATTGGATCTTCCAAGATCTGACTTCATCTTCTCTTCTTCTTCCTTTTTTGCCAGCTCAAAAGCACTGTCGAACCTTCAGTTGTTCCACTTACCGGAAAGTTGCTAGAGTCGTTGCACGTCCTCCCTGCAGCATGTTCTCATGGTGTTCGACAGGCCGCCATACCGGTTGCATGGCTGCCAAACCTGCCAAGTGACAGATGCCATTGTTGTTCTACTCATCGATCGGAGTTCGCCGAACTCGTCCTTATTATAGGCTGTTTGTGCTGGCTTTTTCTTTGCGGCCTGGCTTTCGCCGCAGTTTCCGATTGGGAGTGGGCCAGCAGAGGAGGCACAGCAAGCGCCCAGTGCCGATGCCCGGCCACCGAGCCTAACACTCGGACGCCAGTGCTTGAGTGCAGCCTGAGGGACCCATTACTATTCCCGGAGGGATATTGGATATGCGTGACTTACAAGTGGATAACGTTAAACATGATATTGAATTATGACTTGTACATAATTATGCCCTTAAAGTGATTGATGGGAGAACAATCGATTAGGTTTTAACCCGAGCTAAGGAATGATTGCTAACCTTAAAACGTGGTGATATTGTACATATGACGAACTAAATATGGATTTATAATTGATGAAGGACATTCTTGATTTAAATACATAATATCTAGTTGGGACGATCGAGCTAAGTTAGCTTCTTTTTTGTCAATCCAAACTAGGTCATTTCGAGGCCTACGTAAAACGATTGAAAAAGCTTCAATTCATCACGATTTAAGTAGGGAAACCATTAATGTAAAGGACTCCAGGTAAGGAAATCCTCACATCTCATTAATGTTATGAATGAATGTAATTGAACTCTTTTAGTTGGTCTAATATGTTATGTATGGGATTGTATATTGAGGTGTGTAAATTGTGTGGAATGTTACATGTGTTCATATCCTGTATTACTTTTATGTCGAATGATATGTTATATACTGTTTCATATCTTGTATTATTTGTCGAATGATATGTTATATACGGTTGTATGCATTTCATGTCATGAGCATGTAGTTAGAGTTCTACATCACTTCTGACATGAGCCATTTACACATTTAGAAAGTGAATGGTTTAGGAAATGGAATTTTAAAGGACAATGTTAAAGTTTTGAAAATGTTAAAGTTTTCGAAAAGGAGTGTAAACCTAGCCACAAAAGATGTGAGTGAGAAATAGGGCGTGGGGGACAGGTGCACCCGACCCTACCTTATTGGAGGGTAGGTAAGAATGGAATATTTACCTCCTTGGAGGTGAAAGTATGGAAGGAAAAGAAATGTAATTTTAATCCCTTTGCAGTTCTACCGGTAGGAATGGAATAAGGCTCCAAATAAGATGGCCTACTGCAAAGCTTAGTGGCTATGCGTTACACTCTAGTGAGCTCACAAATGAAAGGAAATGGAATGTTTTACTGTAAGTAAATTTTGAAGGAAAGGTTTTGTAAAGAKTTTTCGAAAAGGAAATGTTTGGAAAGTTTGGAAAGTTTTTCATCTTAAAGGCGAAATTTTATAACTTCATGACATGTAGCGCATGTTTATGCATTCATGCATGAGGTTTACTTACTGGTCTTTTTAACTCATTCTTTTTCTTGTATTTTGTATTTCAGATAATGTGTAGCTAAATGGGGCGAAGAGGTCGCTTGTGGGCGAGTTATGATACCCGAGAACATGTTTCAAATTAATTTTATATAATAAGATAATGGTTTAAATTCTTGAGGTTTTAGGGATTTTTGTTTTGAATAAATGTTGGGATAGTGAGAATTTGTTAAGACACATTGTTACAMTATTTTAGATATTGTTGAGTTTTAAATGGATAGTTTGATTATTTGCAAGTGGAGTGATGTAATATTCTCGGCTTAGGACAGTTCCTAATCTAGGGATGTTACAGCTGATCAGGAGAAAACAACATTCACCCGCCCTTTGGAACCTTTGTCTTTAGGAGAATGTTGTTTGGTGTCTGCAATGCGCCAACAACTTTTCAACGTTGCATGATGTCTATTTTCTCAACTTTTGTGGAAAGGACCCTTGAAGTAATTATGGATGATTTCTCAATCTTGGGATTCGTTTGATGATTGCTTAGAAAATATTGAGGAACTCTTCATGAGAAGTAAAGAGATCAAATTAGTTCTTAATTGGGAAAAGTGTCATTTTGTGGTGGAAGAAGGCATGGTGTTAGGTTACAAGGTTTCAGCAAAGGAGCCCAAAGTTGATAGAGCTAAAATTGAAGTCATTGATAAGTTACCACCCTTCTTCAGTGAAAGGAATTATAAGTTTCATGGGGCAATTTGATTTCTACGGGAGGTTCATAAAAGACTTCTCAAAGATATCTATGCCTCTTTGTGAATTGCTAGGGCAGGATAAAAAGTTCAAGTTTGATTATTGCTTCATCAAAGCTTTTCAGACATTGATGGAAGTCCTTGTAACAGCATCCGTCATTGCTACAACTAACTAGTCACTACCCTTTGAACTGATGTGTAGTGCAAATGACTTTGTTGTGGTTGCAGTATTGGGCTAATGGAAGGGCAAGATCTTTTACTCTATATATTATGCCAGCAAAACCCTCAATGATGCTCAATTAAACTACACCACAACATAGAAGAAATTATTGGCAGTTATGTTTGCATTTGRCAAGTTCATAGCCTACTTGACTGGAGCCAAAGTCATTATCATCACARATCACTYAGCAATCAAGTATCTYATTGCAAAGGAAGATGCCAAGCCTAGATTTATTAGATGYGTGCTACTTCTRCAAGAATTTGATCTTGAGATAAAAGATAGAAAAGGCACCGAGAATCAAGTGGTTGATCTCCTTTCACAATTGGAACTTGATGAAAAGCARCATTCCACAATGCCTCTCTCTAAGGAACTTCYTGATGAGCAATTGTTGTTGATAGCTCAGATACCATAGCATGCTAATTGAGCGAATTACTTAGCAAACAAAGTGACTCCACTAGACATGAAAAGGAACTGTTTAAAATATTTTTCCATTATATGMGATTTTATTGCCGGATGAACTATTCATCTACAAACAATGTGTTGATCAATTTACGAGATGCATTGCTGAAGAGAAAGTTCCCAGYATCCTACAGCATTTCCACTCASCTGCATATGGAGGGCATTTTGGAGGTTCAGAACAACAGCAAAGGTTCTACAATTATGTTATTTCTGGCCTTCTCTTTTTAAAGATGCCCATGATTATGTGAATTGCTATGATAATTGCCAAAGGGCAGGAAATATTTCTCAAAAGCAYAAAATACCCCTAAATAACATTCTAGAAATTGAACTGTTTGACATGTGGTGAATTGATTTTATGGGACCTTTCTTTCCATCTTTTGGAAATTCATACATCTTAGTAGTCGTGGACTATGTCTCAAAGTGGTTGGAAGCTTCAGTTTTACATAATGATGATACTACGGTGGTTACAAATTTTTTGCACAAAGACATCTTTACTCGGTTTGGTACACCTAGAGCTATAATTTAGTGATGAGTGAAGTCACTTCTGCAATAGGAGKTTGACAGTTTGTTGGCTAAGTACGGAATAAGGCATAAAGTTGCTACTGCTTATCATCAACAATCTTGCGGACAGGTAGAGATCTCAAATAGAGAGGTCAAGCATATTTTGGAGAAAGTNGGAATAAGGCATAAAGTTGCTACTGCTTATCATCAACAATCTTGCGGACAGGTAGAGATCTCAAATAGAGAGGTCAAGCATATTTTGGAGAAAGTGGTAAACCCAAACCACAAAGATTGGTCAAAGAAACTAGATGATGCCTTGTGGGCATATCGCACGCCTTTCAAAACCCCGTTAGGAATGTCCCCATACAAGCTAGTTTTTGGCAAAGGTTATCTTTCGCCTTTAGAATTGGAGCATCGTGCATTGTSGGCAACCAAAGCATTGAATACTKATTTGGATGCTACTGGGGAAAAATGAATGCTRCAACTGAATGAGTTAGAGGAACTTAGGTTCAACTCTTATGAAAATGCCAAGATGTACAAAGATAAAACAAAGCAATGGTATGATAGGAGGATTCAACCAAAAGAATTTAAAGTAGGACAACTTATGCTGCAATTCAATTCTAGGTTGAAGTTGTTTCCGGGCAAATTGAAATCAAAATGGTCGAGGCCATTTCAAATTACCAAGGTATATCCCCATGGTGCTGTGGATTTATTTAGTGCAAAATTTGGCCATGAGTTTATTGTCAATAGCCCAAGACTCAAGCAATATTGGGGTCGAGAAATAGGGCAAAAGATACCTATTCCCTTAGAATAGAATGAGTGTTAAGAGTTGATGCTGTGACTTTAAACCAAGCCCTTTTCGAAGGCAACACAAAATTTTTAGCCTAAGTAGTATTGATTTCTCGTTTCATTAATCTTTTGTCTATTTTATTCCATTTTGTAGCTTCGATTTACATTTTGATTATATTCATTTTGTTAACCTCACTATGATCCTATAAAATCATGCATTTAACCATGTCTAGTGTTTATGAGCTGTAAGGAATTATAGGGTTTAATCATGGAACTTTTGGACAGATGACCAATGCTATAAGGCCATGGATGAGGATGATGACATCTCTGAAGTGTCTAATTGGGGAAGTTCTATTTGCTTAATGTTGTTTTTGGGAGGAATTATTTTATGTGTTGATGTTRCTATTAGCATATCCTTTAGGCAGCATGCATCTAGTTACCTTGTTTTTATCTATTGAAAGGGGTTATGCCTTTACTGTGCTGATAAAACGTTGCCTAGCTAAAGCGTGTGAACGATGTAGATGATAGGACTACACTCCCACTTCTTATCACATACACATTCCCTTCTGCATGTGATGGAGTTAGGCCATCTAAGGACCCAGATGCACCTGGGCAATCTATGCAGGCCGACCACGGAATCATCACTCAGGTCTTGCAAGGATTGCCTCTACAAGCAGATATTGTTGCTCATGGCAAGTGACATGAGCAGTCGAACTCTGATGTGTTGTTGATGATGATCCAGACGCACTGGTTCTCTATCAGAGGGGTGTCCAAATCTGTAGTCTCCTGACCATTATACTTCTTCTACTTGTGACCATTAGGATTATTTCTTAAATAGTTTGGGATATTTTTGTAAATAAAATTTTTAAATTTATTTTTTATTATCGTAAATGATGCATTCTAATGTTGATGAAGATTGGCGATTGAGGTTAGATCCCTGTAGGAGTTGATGGTTGATTGAGGCATTTGTGGATTGTCGTGCTATATTGTGAAACTGAGGTGTTTTTCATTTTGGGTTTTCTCATTGCAGGTGGGCTAGCACTAGACTTGAGTTTGATTTGTTGAGGGATTTTTCATAGATGCATTTGGAAAATGCCTTGGCGCTTTCATCACATTCACCAAATGCGTTCACGACTTGCTATCACTTCATAGATTTTCCAGAAGCAAACTGTCGCCAGTTTGGGCAACGAATCGATGCCGGTATTAGTTTTTTAAGAAACTCATTTTCACGGACTTTCTCACACTTTTCTTTCTTCTTTCACCTCTAAACCTATTTTTCTCTCAATCCTAACCCAAAAAAATCAGATATTTTCACTATACAACCATAAATCTTCTCAATTTTCATCACTAATCCACAACCCATCAACATTCTTGGCTATTCCTTGAAAATTAATGAAGGGAAACAAGTATTGGTTMTACAACTAAAGGTATGATGATTTCTTGGTTTTTCTTGTAAAATTATTACTTTTTATTGAAACTGCACATTGTTGGGTAATCATTATATTCCTTACTTAGTGTTGATTAATTTCATGTGACATATGTTGATATTAAAGTAAACTTCATGTTTGAGGTGATATATTGTGAAATTAGGGCTAGTATTTTACAGTTTTATTAATTTCATGTATGAAAGTAGACTTTTGTTATTTATTGTAAAAGTTAAGGTTATACTTCAAACATTAAGGTGATATATTGTGAAATTAAGSTTAATTTATAATGGGTACTTTACARTTTTATTAATGTAATAAATTTGGTGCTTTGTTGCTAGTTTAATAGGTTTTGAGAAAATGTCTTTCGGAYAACCATTTAAAATATGTTTGTATTGGGATTGTGAGATTAAAACCAATGCTATAGGATCTCATTTTATTGACAGAGCTGTTAAAAGACAATGGACTATATAGCATATTGTAKCATACKTAGAGTTGTGTAGAAAAGTTTGTAATTTACAGGGTTATGATCTCTAAGAACTAGTGTTGACTTTGTGTGTCGAACRTCATGGTTGTTCCACGGAGAAATTCATTTTGGGGCATACACAATTGCAAACGAGGAGGCATTGCAAGAGTTATGGAAAGTGCCTGATGAGCATGATCATATTAGGTACATATACTGGTTACTTTTCATGAAATACCACAAATAATCCTAAACCTRTGCCTCAACCCTTGCCCCAACTCAAGCCACACAATTRATTTTTCGAAATATACAGACCCATTAGGATTTTCCATGGATGCATATTTGGCATTGCTAATGAATGAGCAGGCAGTCATGCAGCCGAACTTTACATTTCCTCGAGTGATTGAAGTGGATACTGGTTATTGGCATCCACATATGTCTCGTGAAGGTGTCCCAACACAACCTTCTCRTGATCATTATTCATCAACTAGCAGTAATTCATTTTTAGAAAGAACGGGAGYAAATGATCAAGGTTGGTATTCGGGATCATCTATTTTAGCAGAGAAGGGTATTTAGAACATTATGAAACAAGGTATGGCAAGGAATCCAGTGTAGTTTCATACGAATGCAGTTTGTGATGAGTATGGGGAAACATCTGAGCCCAATGGTGCACCCATTGAGTTTGAGCGGGTTGAGGTCATGGACGGTACAGTGATGGAGATGAAGATGTTGAAGGAGTTCCTGCAAATCCTAAGCCTAGAAATTTTGGCATTGTTTACGGGAGAAGATTGGTCAGTGCTGCGAATTATATTTCCTTGGGGTCTTTTCAAGATATGGTTCTCGAGAATAAGTAACTAATTTTGTATTGAAACTCATCCTGATATGTGGTCGAGCTCTAACCTCAATATTCAGTTACATATGAAATTTGAGGACAAAAAGCAGATGATTGAGGCTGTCACTAGTTGGTCAACTAGAATGGGTCGTGAGTACAAGGTGCCAAGAAGCAAAAAGAATGGAGTGGGTGACATGTTGTAAAGATTCAACAGATGAAAATCCGTACTAATGGTATGTTAGGGCTACAGAGAAATCCACCCACGAGCAATGGAAGATCATTATATTACAATTGGAACATGCATATCTTCTAAGAGTTGTGAACAATGCTTAGTGAAACGTTACTACTAGATATGTTATTTATCATTATTCATAACATTATTTTTAAATTTATGAATATTATTATTATTTATTATTGTAAATATAAGTTCTTTTTATTCTTATAACTTATCATTACCATAGGTACATTGCACGGCCAATCGCTCATCTGATTATTGATGATTCGAAGATACATGTCAATGTTATCATCCAAGAAGTGATAAAATTGTTTCAATTTGAATGATCTTACAAAAAAAAATTATGGAATGCAAGAAAAGTATGTATAGAGTTATTGCTTGGCGATTAGGCATCTATATTGATGATTCTTTCTCACTATTTTCTTGCCTTATCATATACAAATTTGGGGACAATTATTATGTACAAACATCATCGAGATAGTACTAAGGTGGTGAAAATCTTCAAACTCGTGTTTTGGAAATTCAGGCCACAAATTCAATGATTCACTTATTGTAAGCCAGTCAACTCTATTGACAGGACACATTTGAGGGGTGCATACAATGGGATACTATTGATTGCTAGTTCATAGGATGCCAATAATTATATTTTTTTCCCTCGCCTATGCCATTATAGATAAAAAATCTACGAAGAGTTTGGGGTGATTTATAAAATTGTTGCAATTTCATGTGATCAAGGATCGATTTGTTTGTTTGATATCAAATAGACACTTGGTCATTTTGAGCATTGTCAATCAAAGTCGAGATTGTCAACATCCTAAGGCTGTCCACATATTCTATTTCAATCATATTCGTGCCAACTTCAATCTCACTTTCAAGAGTAGTATGTTGAAGAAGCTATTGTATCAGGCGAGGAGTTCACCTAAGATGCAAAAGTTCAATAAGTACATAGAAAACATAAGAAAAAGAAGTCAGGAAGCATATGACTAGTTGATGAATATCTCTCTAGATAAATTAACTCTATCTGCATATTGGGAAAAACAGCTCTGGAGTTTTAACAATTAATTTGTCTGAATCTCTCAATAGTATTTTGAAGAAAACATGTGCACTTCCACTCAAGGTTTTGGTTCATATGAGCTTTACAAAACTTGTTGACTACTTTTTCCAAAACCTAGAGGAGGTAGCTCACTACTGATATCCATTTTCATCTAGAATATGAAAGATTTACACTGATCTTGAAGCCAATGAAAGGATACACTCAGTCTGTAACACCCTCAAATTAGGAACCGTCCTAAGCTGAGAATGCTACGTCATTCCATTCGAAATAAACAACTATCTATTTAAAACTCAACATTTATTCAAAGAAAAATACAACGGAAGCCTCAACAATTTAAACCATTCAAAAATGAAGACAACAGAAGCTTTCAAGAATTTAAACCATTCAAAAATAATATATCGTATTACATAAATCGATTCGAAAATCAGTTCCTGGGTATCATAGCTCGCCCACAAGCGACTTCCTTTCCCCATCTGGTTACATATCATCTGCAATGAAACATGAGGGAAAGGAATGAGCTAAAAAGCCCCGTAAGTAACCTCATGCATGAATGCATGAACATGTCCTACATATCATGAAACTTTAAGGTTTCGCCTTTGTAAATGAAAAACTTTCCGAAACATTCTCTTTTCAAAATTTCTTTACAACTTTCCTTCAAAATTTGCTTACTGTAAAAACATTCCATTTCCTTTCATTCGTGAGCTCACTAGAGTGTAACGCCTATCCACATAGCTATGCAGTGGACCATCTTATTTGGAACCCGATTCCATTCCTACCGGTAGCACTGCAAGGCGGTTAAATTTCGTTCTTTTAACTTCATACCTACCCTCCAAGAGGGTAGGGTCAGGTGCGCCAGTCCCCCACGCCCCATTTCCACTCACACCTTTTGTGGCTAGTATTACACTCCTTTAACATTTTCAAAAAAAACTTTAACCTTTTTCCTTTAAAATTCYATTTTCTAACCCTCACCTTCTAAGTGTGTGAAAGGCTCATGCCAAATGTGATGTAGAATTTTAACTACATGCTCATGACATGAAACACATATAACCTTATGTAATGTAAGGTTCAACAAATAGCATAGGATATGAAAACACAATAGCATATTCTTTAACATAAAGGTGCTACTAAATACGAACACATCAACATTCTTTATAATTGTACACATCAACATAGAATACAAAACATATTAAAACAATTTAAAGCGTTCAATGTCATTCATTTATAATGTTGATGAATGGGAGGATTACTTACCCGAAGTCCTTTACGTAAACGGGTTCTTACTTAAGTTGCGAAGTGGACTTCTTCAATTGATCTCAACGTTAGGTCTCGAAATGACCTAGTTGATTACAGAATGAGGGTCTACTTAGTTTCGATCGTCTCAATAAGTATTATGCTGTTAATCTAAAAATGTCCTTTATAAATTTATAAATCCAAATTTAGTTCTCATATTATTAAATATTACGTTTTAAGGGTACAATCAAACTCCTTAGTTCGGGTATAAACCTAACTATGTTCTCCCATAAATTCACTTYAAGGCATATTTATTTACAAGTCATACAATTCAATATTAAGTATTAGCGTTTCACCTTAAAATTCACTATATTCGAATATTACAGGAGCAGTAATGGATTTCCGAACGTGCGTTCAAGCGAGGTGCACAATGGCCCTGGGCGTCTGGGCGTCCGGCACTGGGCATCTGGCACTGGGCGCCTGGGCGCCTGTGCTTGCTGGGCATTGGGCGCCTGTGCTTGCTGGGCACCGGGCTCCTGCTGGGCACCTGGTGCTGCTGGGCACGGGGCGCCTGGCACTGGGCGCTGGGCGCCCACTGCACTTGCGCCGGCACCTGGGCGCTTGCTAGCTCTGGGCACCCCCAGAACTGGCGAACAGCCAGCCAAAAGAAACCAGCAACAGACTGCCTACAATAGGCCTGATTCCGGCGAACTCCGGCAAGGCAAGTCCCGCCCTGATCTGGGTCGCGAAGCTGCAGCGTCGGTGGATGGTGGTGTCGCGCAGGTCGTCGAGCAGAGGAGAAGAAGAAGACGAAGAAGGCAGGTAYAGCTGCGCGACAGAACGTCCGAGCGGCGGCAAGATGCTTGGATCTGGCGAGCAACAACCGCACGTGAGGACCTGGCGAGCAGATCAGCGGAGTGCTTCGTCCCGAGCAGCCATGGGTTTCAGCGACTTGGATCGCGTGCCTCTGGCATGCCGCGACTCATCGCGGCGTGCTCAGCAGCGACGACGAGCAGTAGACAAGGACAGCTCCAGTCGTGCAGATCTGGGCAACCCGTAGCGTCACGAACAAGGGGTCGGCGACCTCGGCGAGCGGAGGACGGGCGACCTCAAGCATGGTGAGGAACCGAGCAGTGGGTCGCGCTGCCAGGCTTTGTCGCGGGGCTTAGATCTGGACGATCTCAAGCACGGCGATGGAGATGGCAACCGTGAAACGGCGAATCTGCAAGGAACGGCCGCATGAAGAGAAAGGATCGGAATCAACGGGCAGCGGCGGCGGCGAGAAGAGAAGAAGAAGAAGAAGAGGCGGAGGTAGGGCGTGGGCGGCGGCGGCGGCGGTGGCGGGAGGAAGAAGAAGATAGTTTCTAGGGTTTTTCTTTTTCTTTTCCTTTCTTTTCTTTCTTTTTATTTTCTTATATATTTTCTTTTCTCTTTTTTTAAATAATTTTATTTCGGACCGCAACTCAACCCGTCGAGCCTTCCCATCCAAATCTAACCAAAACTCTAAATTAAACATAACGGGCTTTCTTTCTATAAAAAGTTCAATTTTCGACTTAATTAATAAATAAGTCCACAAGTCGAACTTTTAGCCAACAATAACTCTTATTTGACATGGATAACATTTCCGCACCTATTAAACGTATGGTTTAAAAATATTAATCATATGAAATCTCCAACCCTAGTTGGCATACCAATTTTACGTAAAATCAAACAAATTCAATAAAAGTAAATTTCGGGATGTTATACAGTCAGTCAATACAATCTACAGATCGAATTATTTACTGTCAGCACTCTGTTAAAACAAGGTCAAAATAATAACCATGTTTACACTGTCAACATGAGCGAGAAGACATGTAGTTACCAAAAGTGGAGTTTATTAGGGAGACCATGTTCTCATGTATTTGTTATTTGTTGGAAAAGAGGTTAGGATGCTAAAATTCATTTTAGTGAATTCTACTCCAGTGATAATTATAGAAACATATACAATTATGATTTCTATCCGATTAGAAATGAGTCAACTTAGAGACCTCTCAACAGTATTTTGAAGAAAATCTATGCAATTCTACTCAAGGTTTTGGTTGAGATGAGCTTTAGGAAATTTGTTGATTACTTTTGCCAGTATCGAGCGGAGGTAACTCACTGTCGATATCCATTTCCATCTAGAATATGAAAGATTTACACCGATTTTGAAGCCAAGGTAAGGATGCACTCGATCAGTCATAACTGTTGATAATATCCCTATTTTGGGTTTTGACTAATTCCTTATGTATTTATGCTACTTATCTTATTTTGAAGCCTCAATTCTAAGCCTCTGTTGTTATATATTTGAGAATGCAAAAGTAGCTATTTAAAACCTAAAAGGTTTGATCTTTAAGGAAGTTTTGTAAGATAACAAAAATGCTACAACATTCATAATTCCAAGTAACGAGTCTAAAGTGCATTTTCTAATAAAACTTTACAAATCCTTTCCATTTAACGAGGAATCTGAGTGGAAACAACATAAAAAAGGTGGTTTGCGTTGACTTCCGAACTTTACCCAAAATGCCCGAAAAAGTATTAAGGACCACATTGTAAAAAATAGACACTACAATACAAATGCATGATGAGTCAGCACTGACCTATTAGAGAAGAATGTTATAGCAATTGCCCACTCAGTTGTATTTCAGGCTATATATAAGGAACAAACCTTCAAGGAGAAGGAGTTAGTTTTTAGTTGTTAGAAATTAGTTCGTAGAATTTAGTTAAAGTTATCTTCAATTAAAGGAACCATCTTAATTTTCTTACTTAATTGTAGTTAAGTTAGAAAAAGGACAAAAGTCACCTCTTTTGTAGTGTAATCCATCTCTATTTTTATTCGAGTACTTTCTTATAGTTTATTGCAAGAATGTTTAAGTCTTGGTAAATTAGTAACAGTTCTTTGTGAGTTTTGAATTTCTTCCTCTAGAAAGCTGTATTTTTATCAGCCATTTCGAGGGTGAAAAGCTTGACAAAGCTAAAAATCCAAGATTTAAGTTGTTCAATTTTATATCAAGCGTACTATTTGAGAGATTGTATTTGATTAAGGATAGGAGGTCATAAGCCCCACCTATCAATTTTTGAAACTCAATATTAACAAAGAAAGTAATTGAGTATCATGACCGTAAGCATATGGTTTATGTGCTGGGTGAAATGTACAAAATAGTTGTCGAGGGTTAAGGAATAACAATCTTTAAACCTTCAAATGACTTGTTACTACAGCATTCTAGTATATGGTCGAGATAAGGAGACTTATTTCACCAATTCATGAACTTATAGCATTACGGAATGGTTGGAAGATTACGATAGAAATATGGTCTAATCTTCCTGCGTTTACTAGATTTGCACAATGATTGAATTCATATAAGGCATTACATTGAGCTGAACATTTATGCTACAGCATCTAGAATTGATAATAATTTTTAACATTTGCCACTGACTTTTTTACACTTTTTGTCTTGCTTTTAGTTGCATTTATTTCAGATATTTTACATTTAGTTACTCGCTTTCAATCATTTACCTTTCAGTCATCCCCATTAACTATCCCCCTCTATTGCTACAATATTTTTACATCTTTTCTATGAAGTTTACATAATGTTTTCTTTCTTTTAACTATCCTCATGGGATCGACATCCTATTCACTCTTATTACTTTTGGGTTGCATATACTTAAGCAGGTGCTAGTTTAATCGCAATAGATTAGACCCCAACAGTCAATCAATAAATCTACAGATCAAATTATTTAGTGTCAGCATTCCATTAAAACAAAGTCGAATGGATAACTATGTTTACACTGTCAACATAGGCCAAAAAACATGTAATTACCAAAAGTGAAGTTTATTAAAAAGATCGTGTTTCCACATATTTGTTATTTGTCCAAAAAGGTTAAGAGGTTGGGGTTCATTTCATTGAATTTTACTCCAATAATAATTATAAAAATACATACAATTGTAATTTCAGTTGGAAATGAGTCAACTTAAAGACTTACACCTTTCACCGTTAAATATAACAAAGAATTTATGAAGAGTGGAAATTACCATGAACTCGCTCAAAATAGATGAATAACAAATTCGAAAGAGAATCATCCTCAAGTTTCAGTGATTTGTTACAATGGATTTAAACTTTTATGTAATTTGTCAAATTTTATCTACATAGCACTATATTTGACAATTTCATATCTTGATGTGTTGATTTCAAGACTTCATTTCTCTTCCATTTGTAGTTGGTAATGATTGATGATGTTGTAATTGATATGTAAATTATGATGAAAAGTTTGATATTTTGGTAAGGATTGTTGTAATAATTTGCATTTGATAAGGAAATTTATGAAAATSAAAAGAATGTTATTACAAAAATATATTTTTACAAGTTGTGTAATTGATATTGTAGGATCAGGAAAAAGAATTGTAAAACCAGAATTAGCAAGACGAACGCATTTAGGTTTCCAAATACATTCGGCAAATGCATTTGGATTTTGACCAAACGAATTGTGCTGAATGCGCTTTGTCCCTTTACGTCATGATTTCAAAAAACCATTTAGACGCGGAGCTCTTTCCTAAAGGACATCCAAATAAAGCAAGAACTCAATATCGTGTGAACTAATGCTTGAAGCCAATAAAAACTTTTTAATTTGACCTCAAATCTTAAATCTCGAATTGGCTTCAATTAAGCTCTTCATTTCTTACAACGTCCGTCAAGCAACTACTTGAACAACAGGCACTTCAAACTTGAAGCGTCTCTTTCATTTTCCCTTAGGTGTCTAATATGCAAACAAATCGGTTTTGCACCCTTTGGCCGGTGAAAAGATGCAAGAAATTCAGAAAGTTATTACAATTGTCTATAAACAAACAGCTAAATAAATAGCAAATATACAGTCTCTCTTAGAATTCCACAGCAGTTCATGGCACAAAAGATAGCCTTCAGATGTTACTTCTTTTGATAGCAGTTGTTGTTGATAGGGCAAGATAACCTTCAAAGATTAGTTCTTTTGATGGACAGCGATTTGATGTATGTCCATATCCTTCAACATAACAGAGCGGCCACACGAATCGCAAGGGGCAGTTCTAGATCCACAAACACTTTCATGCTCCGAAAGTCCTCTAAATCTGTCCCGTACATCTGCAGCGGAAGTCCCAGCTTGAACCATGTCTCCACAGAACCGACATGTAACTAACCGCAACGGACAATCATGGGACTGGTGTTGCACCTGTAGCCCAAAAGGTGGATGATGTTAGCAAAGGGGAAAAGACGACATACACAATCTATTATAACATACACAATCAATTAATAACGAAACATGAAAAATATCAAAAATTTTAATAAATTTAGGTCTCAATTTCAAGAAATTTCCATGGATGCCTTCGAATGCCTATGCTTAATGGATCAGCGCAGATCATACTAAGACGCCACTAACCAAGAACAATTTCTCCATTCATGAAATTGAGGAATGAACTTTCTCGTATCCATCAAGGGACAAGAAGGAAAAAGCAAAGCAAACTAACAAACAGTTTATGAATCCAAATCAGGAAACACGAGAATATTTCAACCATGGGATGGGGAAACCAGGACAGCAAAAGGAAAGGGAAAAGGTTGTAAAATGCAAGCTACTTACCATCTGTTCTTTCGCAAGGACAACTCCACAAGGGCAATGGAGGGGCTCATGGAACACTTTCATATGCTTCTCAATCTCTCCATTTTGAAGAGCATTACCACATGTTTCACAGTGGATATGGTTTTTGGCCTCCTCAATCCTAAGAACAACACCGCAACCAGGATGCTTACAGATCATATTGTGTCTGCTACAATAGGCCTCATGTATTGCAATGGTCCTATAAGGAATGTAATGCTTGCAGTTCCTGCACTCAACAGTATCCACCTCGGCCAATGATGAGGAAGCCATAGCCTGTTTGCCCACCTTGGCCTTGGAGGTTTCTTGAATAACTGCAGACACATGGTATCTTGTTTTCCCCTTAAAGCCATAGATACCAATAATGTAAGTGCCCGGTCCCAAGCTCGGATCCATAGAGCTAAGGATCAAGACTTTTGAGCCGATATCATGGGAAGACCAACCATGCTGGTGCCTTGTTGGGAATAAGAGGGGATGCCTGGATACATAAAGATCCGTATCTCCATCTTGTGTCTGTTGATCTACCTTTATCTCTATTTCCGCATCCCCAGAGGAAATTGTATTCCAAATGTTTTCATCTAGCGAAAACTTGTAGTACATGTAATTGGCTTCCTCAACTACTCCAGATTCTAACTTGCCAAGTATAAGAGGTCTCAGCATGTTTTGACTTGTTCTCTCAACACGTGAATCAGATCCTATAATATCAACTTCAATATCTGTTTCTAGAACAGATACACTTGACAAGGGTTTCAACTCAAGAACACGTAAACGATACATCAAGGTTCCATGATTGACTCTTAGAACATCTCCTTCTGAAAGGGTTGCATGTTGGCGAAGGCTTGTTTCAAGGACAGCCTTGTGATTTGGGATGTCAGAAAAGCCAAATTCATCTGGTTGAAGTTTCGCATATGTCCCTTTTGGCAACCACACATACTGCACCTCAACCAGCTTTGAAGTAGGAAGCTCTACAGGAAACAAGTTGCTCCATACATGAGGAGGAAGACCTACTGAACCTTCATCAGCAGTGAACTCCAAAACACCAGTATGTGTTGTCCTACGATTTTGCTTTTCTGTGTCCTGCATTCCTGAAGGGGATTCCTGCAAAATTACTGACACAGAGAAGTGCAATGCTCCYTTGTCAAAAGCACCTTGTTCAGACAACTCAGTGAAGCATGATGGTGGCAATTTAATTTTATCTCCATTTCCCTGATAAGGCACAGCTTCCAGGATCCGATAGAACATCACACCTCGCCCTGCAAGCCTATTTTCTTCCATTTGCTGATTTGCCTGAAAGAAGGTAGCAATCCATGTTAGCCTCCCAAAACCAAATATCACCAATAAGACATAGCAGTGTAATTAACATAGCTTTAAAAAGATACCAACTGGACTAGTTTGATGCAGTCATGACTATTCAATCGGATAATAGAATAAGGAAAGCTACAAGGATTACTCAAAGGATTCAATCAGACAGGTAACTGCAAACTCAATTATGTGACTGTAATAGAACAAGAAAGCTATGAGGATTAATCAAAGGAATACAACAGTCTCTAATTTTTCAGTAGTAGAAACTGAGCATGTGTAAAACATAATCRAATGAATGTCATCCCATSCCCATAACTATATCAGGAAATTCCAACTTCACCAAAAATCAACAACTTATCAGAGTTCAAAAGCAGGAAGGCAGTAAGAAGCAGYGAGCAAGAAACACAATCACCAAAAAGAACAAGAAACCCAAACAAATACACAAAATTTATAGGGTAGTGAATAACAAGCCATTGTCAACATTTTCTGGCTGTAAATCATTTCTCTGTAGCTTTTTGTTTCTACGATTTGAAGGTGCATAGTTGCAGTAGTGCAAAGGAAAAAGTAACGTGTATCTCAGGATTCTATCAGTAGAAAGTTAAAGTTTAAAGAATGCTGTTATAAGAACAGAGGAACGTGAGTAAAAGAGGGCTAAGGACAGGAGAAGTGGGAAAAAGACCAAGATGAACATATCCATTACCAGTAGATAAAGCTAAACAAAATCATAAGGACATAAATATTGCAACATATGCATTGCAGTCCACTGCAATTATGAGGTCACAAAGAAGTCTCAGAGATCACAAAAAATAAAAGACCAGATGATATACATAGCCAGGCTAACATTTTATGTTAAATGACTGTTTTTCCATCAACACTTAGATTACAATGGAACTTATCCATCACACAAAATAAAAGACCAGATGATATACATATCCAGGCTAACATTTTACGCTAAATGACTGTTTTTCCATCAACCCTTAGAATACAATGGAACTTATCCATGCCGAGAAAATCCAATGAGAAATTCCAGACCTTATCCACAACTGATATTTCATATCATAAATTCTAAAAATTCCTAAACCATACACCTGTAGTAAAGAAGTACTCCCTTACCTCGCCCTGTAAAACTGAAATACCTATAATGAACTAGTTATGCTCATAATTTGATCCTCTTGTGCTTCGATCTTCTAATAGTGGGTACCTCTAAGAAAACTTTTTGATAATGCTAAACACAGGAAATACTTTATATTGTCCAATTTCCCACAAACATGACGATCTTCTGAAACTATAGAATTTTGATAAAAGCTGAGTAATTTTTCTTTTCTCTATTTGCTATCACAGACATGCATGGATAATACATTACACCATAAAATTAAATTTCTGTTTCTAAATTACTAAGTCAATATTTATACCAGAAGAAAATTGATATTAATTACTAACTCAATCTCCTACTGAATCTGTCTAAATTGTCTAAATTCACACAATAAACACCTAAATTAGCTTCGTAAAACCTAATAAAGATATTTCCTACAGAGAAAAAAGGAGGAAAAAACAGCATTAAAAATTGAGCTTAAATGATAGAAATTAAAATAATAAAAATATTGACCTTAGCTTCAGCTTCAGCGGCATCAAGGCGTCGGGCTCGATGAGCAGCTTCGATTGCCTCACGTTGAAGAAGGGCCTCTTTCTTGGCTTTTCTTTCTCGTTCAAGTTTCAATTTCGCTTTCTCTTTCCTCTCTTTTTGCTCTCTGCCCAGCTTCTCTTTCGCTCTCCTAAACTCAAAATCCATCTCTCTTTCTCTCTCTGAACGAATTCCGAAATTCTTAATTCTCTGGTTTGGTAAGGAATCTGCAGATGAACTGTCGGGTCGGGGAAGCTTAACATATATAACCGAGATGTATGGGGATTTCAGTAGTCCAGAAGGATCTGGGCTCCTCGGTGGTTAGTTCGATTTCGTGTCGTGCGACTACATCGGGGCCCACGAAGCCCAACCAAATTGAACTAGCCCAATAGCGTTACACGAGCATCTGCCTTGCACGGACGGTCAATTTCAATGAATTGTACCGACTTGAATTGGAGCGGGAAATGCGGCATAGATTTAAATTTTGAGCTTTGATKTTTTTCTTTTTTAATAAAATACAAAATCTTCAAATTAAATATTGAATTTCCGTTGATCTTACTAAGGAAGTGTAAACATAGGTTCGAATAAATATTTAATCAGTATATTAAATGATATCAAATTAACAAAAACTTTTAAATGTAAGTTCATATATACAATTAGGAGAGATTGAATAAATAATTAATTATTAGAGTATATTGTACTTTAATTGTAAATGATAAATGTTTAAATGATTACTTGAACTAATTCGTCACATTTTTTGAATCTACAAGGTGGAGAATTATTATAATAAAATCATAAAATAAATTATTCGTCTAGAAAAACTTAACTTTCTTTTAAGTCGAACCACAATTTGTATTGATGGATATCATTGAAGAAATATTTGTCTGTTTAGTTTGTGGACGATAATTTGCAAGGAAGCATTTATAGATATGATAGCGGTGACAATTGTTGTGAATTTTCAGAGCAAATCTTGGAGTTGTCCATCTACTTATCCCTRTCATGGCTTTTGACTATTATCTCTCCAAACCTAATATTAACTTTGGCTGCTCCAATACCATAAAGTTTAACAGAACAGATATTAGGAGCAAGAATATTTGGCTTGTGTATTGATTCATAGGATTTCACCAAGATTTCATATTACAATGTTTTTTGGTGACAACTATTATGTTTGGAATTTAAAAGTTTTCTCTCTTTAGGGTTTGAGTACCAGAGATCGACAATTGATTATGTTAATCATAAAGGGTTTAAAGTTTAGTATTTATGGTTTTGATAATGACATGAGTTAAATTGAATGTCTACCTTGCATTGTTATAGGGTAGACCTTCATTTAGAACAAAAGAATTATCTATTACATGTATTGGTCAACAACTTCAAGCTTCAAGTATATTTCGAGTAGATAAAGGAGTTGATCGTGGAACAAAAAGAGCTCTATCTTTTCAAGTAAAGATTCTATTGAGCAGACTTTTCAAAGTTTTATAGGCTGGAATTCTAAGTATTTAGGTCATAGAGTTTTTCTTTGTGTAGTTAGTATTTCTGATTTGGTTCTTTGCTAAAAAGTTTCTTTTGACTAAATTTATTTGAAAATATTTTTTGAAGACTTATTTATGTGATTTATCCTTTCAAGAAAATATTATTTTATTATGGTTAAGTGTAGGGGTTTGAAAGTTCTCTACTTAAATGTTTCCTCAAAAGAACTCTACTTGATTAACTCGCCAAACAATCTTTCCTTTGATATATTCTCTACTTCAAGAAATCCTAAAAAGAACTCTTCAACTTTTATTGAATTTGCTAAGACATCTACAAATATTACCATAAGAGACATTTGTTTTTCATGATTTATGTCATGCGTACAATCAAGTATAATAAAAAAATATTTGGCTTCTCTTATTTTGCCAATGATTACATTTTTTTATCTCACATGTCAAAATGAGTATGAATTTATTTTGAATTTTATGACTAAGATAATTTTAGATATGAAAATTTTATTAAATTAAAGTTTCATAATTTTTAAATAATTAAAGTTAATTTTAAATACTCTCATTGAATTGGAGGATATGTGATATCTCGACTAATGAAATAATGACGCATCTCAAGGATCACAATGTCCAACCAATGAAAATTAATGATGGAGCTTGGCGAATCAAATCACCTCCCGTYGCTCCTAAATGTGACTTCGACTAATCAAATCATTTTGCTTTACCTATAAAAAAAGGCCAAAGCACAATAGGAAGTTGGTCATTTTAATAGGGTTTTGCTAGCAATAATTATGGTAGATTTAGTAGTGATTTACAAAGATCCAAAACATCCCACTAAAGCAAGACCTTCTGAAGAGAATGACTCTTGAAGAGAAAGTTGGTCAAATGATGCAGCTTGATAGAGAAAGTCTCACTGCTGAGGTAGTGAAAAATACTACATTGGCAGCATTCTTAGTGGTGGAGGAAGTTTGCATCTTSTTAATGCCACTACAAAAAATTGGGCTGATATGGTTCATGGATTTCAAAAGGCTGTGTTGTCTACTYGTTTTGAAATTCCTTATATTTACGGCATTGATGTTGTTCATGGCCACAACAATGTGCATAAAACTACCCTGTTTCCCTGCAACATTGGCCTTTAGAGTAATTGGATCCGAAGCTCATAAAGAGGATTGGTGCTACAACTGCCCTTGAATGTAGAGCAATGGGCATTCAATATGCTTTTGCTCCATGTATTGCAGTATGTAGAGATCCAAGATGGTGTTGATACTATGAAAGTTTTAGATGGACCCTTACTCATATGGAGAAAAAATTGTCATTAAGACCGTGAAACTTCACATCGTCACTAAGCAGCGTGAGAGATGGATTGGGAGGAGCATAATAGGTTTCTGAAAGCATTGAAACTCCATGGCGTGCTTGGCAGGGCATAGAAGAACATATAGGAACAAAGACTGTTGTGCAACTCCGAAGTCATGCAAAAAAATTCTTTACRAAGTTGGAAAAGGAAGCTCTATCAAAGGAGATCCAATAGGGCAAGCTCTTAAAATTGAAAGTCCACCAMCATGGCCACAGCAAAAACAGAAGGTAGAAACAAATGGAAAAATCAGAAGGCGTAACCAAAGTCGTTGCCATAGTCACCGCAGAAGCAGAAGGCAGAAGCCATTAGCCACCATCGCTGCACTTTCAGTCGACCCATGAAGAGACAAAAACCAACAAAAAAAAAAGAAAAGCAAACAAAAAATAAAGCACCAAGAAAAGGAAAACAAAGCAAACCAAAAAAAAAAAAAGAAAAACAAGAAAAATTATCCAATTCCTGCATTCAAGAAAAAAGATTTTGATGATAGGAAAACGTGCAAAAGCATGAACTCATGCAAATTCTTTAGCAAATTGGAGAGACTTACTATTCTTTATTTTCTTTGGAAGATATCCCGACTTATCTTATTAGGATGCTCCTGGAGGCTTCTCAAGTGCATGAACGTACATCAACYGTGAAAAATTACCCACGTAAGAATAAAGTGCCAAGTATGAAGGTAATTATTTGGGACAAGAGACAAAACATACCAGAAGACTTATCAAGGTATCGAAGTTGGCGAAACAATGAAAAGTAAAAAGGGAGAAGTTTATGTAATTGACATGTATATATAGACAAAAAGAAAAGAGAATTGCATTAGGATTAGGAAGATCAGTTTCATCATAACTCCAATATGTAAGATATGTCTATATTAGAATTTAAATTATCTTAGATTGTACATATCTATCTCACTAGATAGAGATTTAAAAAAAAAAAAGAAAAGGAAAAGAGGAAGGCCAAAGAAAATTGGGCCTAAATATTGAAGAGAAAAAAAAGAAGAAGCCACAAGTTTGAAAATAAAGAGGGACCAATGGTTAAAAAAGGGCCCGATGTTGAAAGGAAAAGGAGGCAACATTTGAAAAATGAAGGGGCCCAAATTTTTTAAATGATCCAAGGAGAAAACCCAAGTTATTGGACCTCCGTCTTCAACCAAATGGCGCAAATCGATTTGAAACTTATCCACGCCCATTTTTCAGTTGTACTCGTGAGCTGGTCCCAAGGGGGACAATTTGTAGATACGAAAATTTTATTAAATTAAATTTTCATAACTTATTTAAATACTTAAAAATCAATTTTAAATGCTTCCATTAAAGTTGGGAAGTATTTAACATCTTGATCAATGAATGGTTGACATGTGTCAAGGATGATGAGGTTAAGCCAATGGAAATCAATGATGTAGTATGACGAATCATCTTTCCTAGATCAGACTTYAACCAATCAAATTAATTCGCTTTACCTATAAATAAAGGCTGAAGCATAAGAGAAAAGGGTCTGGAAATTCATACTGCGAGAAGTTTAGAAGAAAGAGCACCAAATTTCTCTCCAAATTCCCAGATCAAGTTTCAAAGCCTTGAAAAATTCTAAAGAGAAGAATCAACAGATTGAGTTTTTAACTTGAAAACATATGAGAGATTGTAACAGTTTCTTATCGAATTTATAAGATTAATTTTTTGTTAGGCATTTCTCTTGTTTTCTTATTATATTTTGCAGATGAGAGATTCATGTAGATAACTGCTTTCGTAGAAAGYTTAATTTTCTAGTTTTTGTTTTTTTAAAAGAAGTTAAAAACAGCTTTCCCCCATATCAAATTAGGATTACCAAACAGCTTGACAAGTACTTTTGTCCAAAGGAAACTTTTTAGGTTGGGAAAAGGAATCTCAAACGCACATGAAAAAGAGACACAAGTTGATTCATTTTTGACTCATTTTATTATTACTTCTACTAATAGGTCAAAGGTGATAAGTTTTATGGTGGGTGGGCTTGAACTTGTTGACAATGAACATGTTATACTTGATGTAATAACAAGAAATCACGTGTGATGGAAAAGCCAAATCACCATTACATAAATACCACTCTTAACTTCCAGCTAAACAAGTGATTTGGCTATCCGTTCCATGTGAAATCTTGTTATTGGATCGACTAACTTATTGACTGCTAACAGGTTAAGATCCGCCCTCAATAAAGCTTCTCATTAATAATACATCCAAACACATTTTCTTACTTTCTTCTAAATTAGTAGACATTAGCCTTCTTTCCTTTTTCCACATTTTGTGATCATCTATCAAATTTCATTCCATAAGGGTTCTAACCATTTTTTGGTTTGTGATCACATTCGACATTGTTGATCAGTATCAAATAAATAAGTTGGAAATAATGATAAAATAAAAATTAGTGAAGGATATAAATAAGTATCAAATGACCATTGTTGATCAGCATCAATTAGATAAAGAATATAAATAAGTAAAAACAAATTCAAGAATATTTACAGATACTCGTAATTAGATGAATGATACAAATAAGTAAAAGTAAAGTTCAAGAATTGTTATAAAGAATGATAAATAGTTGAGGTGCATAAAGAATTAATTTTTAACAATAATAGTTACCCTCTACTTATACTACTAGCAAATCATGAAAGGTGTTTGTCCCTTACTTTGCTCCTTAGGCGCTTAATTAATTTACTATATTCACACACGTTGAGAGTAATATGTTGGGAGTTAATTAGAAATAAAGACTAAAAAGGTAATTATATTTGTCGCTAAATTAGAAATAAAGACTAAAAAGGTAATTATATTTGTCGCTACTAAGGATATTTTGTTTGGTGAGATTTCGATTTTAAAATCAAGGGATTTGGTAAATTCCGAACTCTAAATTCATTAAATTTAGTTTCCCTCTATAAATTATTTGCTAATATATTAACTAAAAAAAAAAACGTACCTGAAACAATGGATAACACAGATCAATAAAATATTAGTATAATAAAAATTAATRCTAAAATAATAAAAATTTAATTCAGTAACTCAGCACTGTTGGTAAGCCTTTTCTCTTTTAGGTTAAAACGAGATCATTAATTTAACTCTTGCTTATTGCACCAATAATAAAAAAGTTTGAGTATGAATTCCCTCTGAATAAGAGCGTGAGGATATTGAGCAGTCTAAACAAAAAATAAACAAAAAAATTCGCAAAATAAACATCCTCAAATTTAAATTCACCAGATTCTTTTCCCTACAAAAGAAAATCGAATCTCAATCCCCATTCAAAGTAATTTATCAATAACACAACTATTTTGATATGAAAATCAACGTCTTCAGAAGTTAACATGCATTTTAAAATTTTCTAAAAAAATATTCCCTCTCATTTATGTGTAAATGCATTTTTTAAAGAAAACCCACAAATAGTTCAAACGACTTTATTTATATATTTGCTGTTAACCGTAGATTTTATTAAAATAAAATTTTTTTTATCACAAGTCATTTTTAAAATTAAGTCATCCTAACTTAATTATTCAGAATATTTACGTATAAAATCATTAGTTACATTACTTATAATTGACTAATTACTTATTTCCTACGGAATTTTATTTTTGATGATGGATCATATATRATCAATTGATCATCTATATAAGTATAAGCCTCTATTTGGATTACATTTGGGGAAATTTTTTTGCCTTTAATTTCAAATGTCATTTCTTTTACACAATAGGCCAAGAAATATTACTGTCAAACAAAAAAATTTTCCTCCAATCATCACTAAAAGATAAAAATCTACCTTAATATTCCCCTTCATACAAAAATCTCAACAGTAACTTTATAATCGATTATTCAAAGTTCAATAATCGATCGTAATTCTTTTAGCATGATAAATCTCTTCTTCTAAATTAATTTTATATGATTAATTAAATATAAATGATTTTATTTAAATTTGAATTATATTGAACGGTGTAATTTTATTAGGAAAAGATTCATTTCATGTTTTCTAATCAAAATGGTTTATTAACTTAAAAAAAATTTTTAACTTCAGAAATAATTTAAAAATTCAAATCTTTTAATTTCATGCAGAAAAAGTTTTCTTCCTTTTATCTCAAAATCTAATCCAAATAGAACCTAAGTAAAAAAGATTTAATCTCAATACTTATAATTATATGGTAGGAGCTCCAAAAGTAGCCGTTACCCCCCACATGGCTCCCATTGCCGACGCCAACAACTTCAAGACTTTAAAACGCCAAAATTTTCATATCAAACAACAAAGAAACACATGCCTTCCCTTCTTTCAGTTTTAGTCAATTTCTCTTCCTCAGAACCCATTATTTTAATGCATAAATATCTGCAAAATCCTCTTTTTCTATATGTGTAGTATTAGATGTGTATATATTGCGTTTCTTTCAACTAATATAGCCCAAAAGCCGTATCTCACTTCAACAAGTCCAAAACTTCGGCACTGAAGTTCGAAAGGATGTCGTTTTCGGGTCTTACTGCAACAGCTTTTTGAATTCTGCGACTTGTTTTGCTTGGTTTTGTTGTTCAACAAATATATTCAAGTCTATAGTTTAGTTTTCCATCAGTTAATTAGAGAGAAGAGTGCCTGGGCTCAGAAGTAAGTTCAAATCTTTCAACTCCTTGGCCTTTTTGGCTTTTTCTTTTTAAAATTTTTGTGCTGGTATTGTTACTTACATTTGAAAATTTCTTGCTTATCTGCGTTTTGTTGTAATGAGAAAGCATATACAAGTATTGATTTAAGTAGTTTATATATGTATGATTGGTACTTTGTGTGGGAAATATTGTATGCATCAAGGGATGGGAAAAGATGGAAGATGGGGATTTGGATTTTGTTTGTTCTTTATAGATCATGAATGGTCTGGGAAGCCTGATGCAATGGTTTCTTGGTATTTCTTTTATCTATTTAAAGTTCGTTAAATGTTATACTCGGTGGACGCTGTATGTGAAGGGAGAGAGAGACAGACAATTAGATGTAAAATTCGAGATTCTACCAGAATAAATGTAGCAAAAGAATATGGGTTGCGTAGTCCGTGGGAGAATGAAGTCAGTCACTTATTTGGCTTAATCTTATGCGATAAACAATGATGTGAAAATTTTCATAGCTGGGGTTGTGGTTGAGAAGTCTGGCGACTGTTGTGATCTTTAACAATTAGCACATATCTTAATTGGATAATGAGAACATTTTATGTGCAGGTTGAGTAGATAATTGTGTTTTGCTTTAATTTTCAGATATCCTGTGAGAAATATTAATATATTTATTCCTGAAGTTTCATTGTAGAATTGTAGCAAGATATTGGTCATCTTTTTGATTTATTGGCCAAATATCTCCTGTTACAGGCCAAAGCTTCTTTATTGTCAAATTGGAATTTTTATATTGGTTAAGAGAGATGTGTTTAGACTTTATTTCTTGGACTTTCCTTGACTAGTTATGTCAGGGTATTTCTTTTCCTCATCTTTTTGATAATAGCACATTTGCAGCATTTCTGCTCCACCACTCTATCTGATTCATCGATAAAGTCTATTACAATTTAATAAATGGGTGGAATTCTGAGTGCKCTCTTCATTTTTCCTTGCATGGCTAGGATCAGTTATGTATGTTGATTATGTCGTCATTCTCTTCCATGTGTACACCTTTCCAGGGGAAGTATCTTCATGTATAATTGCCAAAGCTCATTATTCAATTTAGGCTCAAATTCAAGGTGAGGTTTCTTGCCTCTTAAACAAGAAAAGAATCCATCCCATGGGAGAGAGGACCAATTTCATTTAMACATATTTAAAGATAATGTATCTGTATGTGAGCATTGAGCGGTAACAGCTACCTAGGTAGCAGAAAATAGTACAGTCAGTGGAAGTGAGATGATTCTCTGTCTGGATGGAGGAAAAGAACCTTTCCATCAACTTTGTTTGACAGGGAAAAAAAAAAAAAAAAAAAGTAATGTGGTAGAAATTATCTTTTACACATGATATAGTGGATTGGAAAGAACAAATCAAATGGCAAGATATTGTTTATTTTGCTGAATTTCCTGACAGAATGCCATTTCAATGTTTAGAAAGCAACAGGGCCAGAAGGACATTTTTGTTAATATTCCAACTTCTTTTCTTGCAAATTTGGGGGATGTAAAAATGAAGCAGAAAAAGAATTTCTCCTATCTCTCCCTCCCTGTCCCACTTTTGACTAAGAAATGGAAAACCTTTTCCTTTCTTGCTTTCTTAGTCACCCTCTTTACCAAAAACACTATATATAGATCTGGGAGTTGGGTGTTTGCCATAGGAACTGCACACCTGTATGGTGCATTAGCTACTAAAGTCATGACTGTGTATGAGGAAGTTTATACAAGCAAAATTTTCTTTTGCAGGGGATAATACACGATTTGCATGAAGCAATATGGCAACTCTAAGTGATATTGGTGTTGCAGCAGCTATAAATATTGTTACCGCATTTGCTTTCTTTGTGGCTTTTGCTGTACTTCGAATTCAACCCATTAATGATAGGGTCTACTTCCCAAAATGGTATCTAAAGGGATTAAGAAGCAGCCCATTATCATCAGGTGCATTTGTCCAGAAGTTCGTCAACTTAGACTTCAAGTCATACCTGAGGTTTCTTAATTGGATGCCTGCAGCATTGCAAATGCCAGAGCCTGAGCTTATTGACCATGCTGGATTGGATTCTGCTGTTTACTTGAGAATTTACTTGATAGGGTATAGTTGTTTCTTTCCCCCTTTTAATCAAATAAGTACGCATTACATGATGCTGCAAACAAGTGCAAAAGTACTTCCACTTAATCATTATGCTGGATTGGATTCTGCTGTTTACTTGAGACTTTACTTGATAGGGTAGAGTTAGTTGTTTCTTTCCCCTTTCTTAATCAAATAAGTATGCATTACATGATGCTGTAAACAGGTGCAAAAGTATTTCCACTTAAGCATTATATTTTCTAAAATGTTATTTTGACTTATCAACTCAATTAGACAGAATGTTGGAGATGTTTCATTTGGTCTTCTGAAAGATTAACCAGTTTTTTGAGTGATAGAGGCAGTTGTGAAATTAAGTAATTGCATTTATATGAAGGGGGATAAGCAAAATTCTTCAAATATATTATTTGTTTYGTAATTTTGACTTTGTGCTAAAAAAAGTTCTTCCTATATGGATGATGTCTATAACTTTCTTATCGCAAGCTGACAGAATTTTGGAGATCTTTCATTTGATCTTCTGAAAGATTATCCAGTTGGTTAAGTGATATAGGAAGTTGTGGAATTAAGTAATTGTGTGTACAGCGAGGGGGATAAGCAAAAACCTTCTTCCTGTACACTTCGGATATAATTTTTGTTTCATAATTTTTGACATAATGGCCAAAGAAATTGTTTATGGATGATATCTATAATTATTCTATGCTGCATATCTCTTAGCTGTTATCTTTATACCCTGAACCAGAACACGAAATGCACTTTCCCTTTCATACTCCCAACATTATCGAATTAACCTGTTAGAACATAGTACAATTTCAGGTAACAAGATTAATGTTCATTTATAAGTATTTCCTTCCTTTATGGCATAGACTTCCCAAGGACCATCTAACCCAATTTTCTGAACTTAGATATGTTGAAGAACCAGGGTATGTTGATTGTATTTTCGTTGTCCATCTTGATCTTATTCTGAAACCATTTTACATGATTTCAGTTTGTTTCCTGACGTATGATGTCTTTTCTTTTCTTTTTTTAAAATATTTTTGTGCAGTGAGACATCTCTTTATTTCCGGAAACCCTGAGAATCTAGAATATCTCCATATTTATGAGATATAGGATGAGATATGAAGCTATTCTGTGAAGGAAATATTTCAAGAATTTGAATGTGATTCTCTAGGAATTTGGGAATTATATTGTGGAAGAGGAAGAGTTAAAAGTCTTTATGATTTCTTTAAAATTCTTTACAATCTTAAAAAAAAAATTGTGAGCCTCTAAATGTTCATTTGATCAGGAAAATAAAATTACTGAGACAGCTTTACAATTGATATGGCAGTTGATACACATATCAGTTGTTTCCGATGTTCCGTGGTTTTAATGTTTTTCTGATTCAAGGGATCTCTGGAATTATATTATTTACCTGCGAAAAGATCTTCATTCCTGAGGTTTGAATATTGAAAAATACACATACTAATTCAGTGATACTTCAACTACCAAGAACCTTTAAATTATGCGCCTGATGCATGAAGTTCCAAAACTAAATACCCTGCTTCAAAGCGCTAGTGAATGCTACATGTTGTATCTTTTAGCACTTTTCACATCTGCCACCATTATAACTGATTAAGGTACAGTCAATGGAATGCTAACATACAAGCGTATTCCATCTGCCCATCTTGCACTTCATTTGATCAGTAWGCTATCTATCTGCATAATTATAGATATTTTCTTTCGTTTCCACATTTTATGGAAAAAAATTGAATGTTTGCACCTAACAGTAAAGAAGGTTTTAGCGACATGATTCATCCTGCARTAAATGCTCTCCATTTGAAAATATGTAGGCATGAAAAGCAAGGAACAGAAACTGCTCATTTCCTGAACTTGATTAAAAGTAATCCTTCTTGAAAACTTTCTGTTAATATATCTTTATTTCAACTAAGAACATCACTTGTGATCTCCTATTAAGTCTGCCTTTTTGCTTGAGTTTTGACATAATATCCATTCATACCTAATGGTGACTAATAAATTTTAGTTAGGGACTAATTTCGTCTTTTCTCTTATATTTCTTCATTTTTTCCCCCACTCAATGCAGGCTTAAAATATTTGTCCCTATTGCGGTAATTGCTTTCWCAGTTTTGGTGCCTGTCAATTGGACAAATCACACTTTAGAGAATTCCGATCTGAAGTACAGTGACTTAGACAAACTTTCTATCTCAAATATTCCTATCGGATCAAAAAGGTACCTTGACTTATACAAAGTATCATTACCGATTCATATGCAGGCTAAAGTTTTTCTTCTTGATTATTCTTTATTAATATTGGTGAAATTTTCCCCTCCCTCTTCTATTTCTACTATGGGCTTGAATAAAACATTGCTTCTATTTATCAGACCTTTTTTTACTGAAAGAATTAGACTTTACTTGCAATTGGAAGTTCAACAACGAACACCATTTCTTTTCCACAGGCAAAGCATTTATCTATTAAATCCAAACTAGGATACAGGCCATAGAGCAGTTCCCTAGCTCTCTGCTGCATGACTTCAAAAGATTAAAGTTCTTCTTGTTGTTGAAGGAACAAGTGCTCCAGAACTAATCTGAATTGCAGCAGCTGTGTTTAGTTGGCCAACCCAACCATCAGCCTGAGAAAATTTATCCATTCCATATATCTTCCCTTCATCACATCATCTTCCCAATCGCAGCAGGTGCTTCATTATCCAATAGAACAAATGAATTCACATGGAACGAAAAGTAATTTCAAAATTACTAATGAATGGCCACTAGTTTCTGTAACCAAAATTAAAACCAGAAAAAGTGTAGAAAATTTTATTCCCATGTCCCTGGGCTAAATCTTTTGTCTGAAAGAGAACAAGGCAAGAAAAAGAAAGATGGTTGGTGAAAATATGAAAACAAAGAGAGTATCCAGATGAGTCGTCTTATGTTTGCACAACAATGCCTTCATTTTAGAAGTTGTTGTATATCGTTTTAGAAGGTGAACAAGGAGATGGAAAGGAACTATCCCTGGAACTTTGGTGCCTGAGACTTTCTATTGATTGACTAGGTATATAAGAAATTTCAGCTATTCGTGACATCATTTTGGTTATATTATTGAAATAGTTAAAAGCTAAGCATAAATTTCTAAAGGAAACAAGAAATGATGGTTTCTTGATAATATATCTCTTCGACTCAATACCAATAAATTTTCATTTTTTACATTTATTTTTGAATAAAGTACAAGTTTGATCCTCAAGATTACCAAAATTTTGAATTTTGATCTTCAAATTTAAAATGCTAAATTCATACAAGTTTGATCCTCAAGATTACCAAAATTTTGAATTTTGATCTTCAAATTTAAAATGCTAAATTCATACTCTGAATGTTTCAATAAGTATCAACATTCGACCTTCCGTCAAAAAGTCATTAAGCCCTAATCGAGAAAGGGGATTTTAGTCAAATTTTTACAAAAAGCCCTAACCCTAACCCTAACCCTAATCCTCGCTGCCGCCATTGCGACGTCCTCCTTCGTCTCCTTCTTCACTTCCTCTCTTCCTCTCTCTCTTCCTCTTCTTCTTTTGCAAATAACATTAGAATTGCAGCTGTCGCTGCCGCCGCTTTTGCAAATGCTTCTGGTTCCTCTTCTTCTTCTTCATTTTCTTTCTTCTTCCTCCCCACCAACCCGCTGCTGCAGCTCGACGTTATTCTTCCTCTTCCTCTCTTCCTTTCTTCTTCTCTTGCTCTTTTTCTTCCCCTTCCTCCTTCGTCCCTTGGAAATCATTTTTTTGTCAACATTACCATCACTGCAAACTCATTCTAACTTCAACATAGCGGCGGCGGCGGTTTGCAGAAGTGTATCGGCGGTATTTGCAGAAGCAGAGGAAGAGAAAGAGAAAGAGAAAGAGAAAGAGAAAGAGAAAGAGAAAGGGAAGACGAAGAGAGGAAGAGAAGAAGAGGGGAAGACGGATAAGCTGCTCTGCGACGGTAGTGGTTTTATAGAAGTGAAAGAAGAGGAAGAGGAAGAGGAAGAGCAAGAGAAGAAGAGAGGAAGAGAGGAAGAAGAAGAGGTTCCTCTGCAATGACAGCAGCGGCATGGGGCCGTGGTTGGGAGAGAAGGAGGAAGAAGATAGGGTTAGGGTGAGGGTTTGCATTTGCATTTGCGTTTGGGTTTAGGTTTGTGTTTAGGTTTGGGTTTGGGTTTGGGTTTGGGTTTGGGTTTGGTTAGGGTTAGGGTTAAGATTTCGATTAGGATTAGAATTTGGATTTGGGTTAGGATTTTTTAAAAATGATAAAATGTCCTTCCATCGTTAGGGCTTAGCAGAAATCCTTGACGGAAGGGAAAGTTTTGATATGTTTTGAAACCTCAAGGAACTGATTTAGTGTTTTAAACTTGAGGGTCAAAACCCAAAATTTTGACAATTTTGAGGATCAAATAATGTACTTTACCCTTTATGTTTTCAATTTGCACCTATTGCAGCCGAAGTATATTTCCTGTTGCTTTTTCCAAATAATTCCTTTTTTGGGTAGTTTTTGGGTAAGTTCTTCCACAGCTTACAAGTTGCTGATATCATCAAGAGCTCTCCACATTAAATCTTTTTGGAGTTGAAAAATGCGAGTAAAAAAGAATCCTTTTAAAGCATTACCTTATTAAGCAATTGATTACTTTTGACTAAAACATAGATTACTAGATTGAGTTTTCCTCACATTTGGTAATGGCGTTTTTTGTTGGAAAATACTTGCTCCCTAAATTCGAGTGTCATGGCGTGTAGTTCTTTAAGCTCTTTGAGTTTTGTGGACGGTGCTTGGTTTGCATGAAGTGCTTTAGTTCTTCCTGTTAGCRGTCTTCTTGTTAGCAATTTTAGTATTGCAAGTTTCTTGTAGAGAAGCATCTTCCATCCACTTCCCCTACATTAAAAAAAGCTTAATAGTTGTCACTGGTAGGTACTATTGGAGTTGCTTTGAGCCACATAAGTTGGAGAGTCTGCTGTTACCCATTGATTATGAAGGGTACTCATGTCTGAAATTAATTTCCCTTTCTTCTTTGCTCAATTAATAAAGTCATMAGAGTGGGAATAAATTGAATATGTTTATCTCAATATCGGAGGCTTTCAAAAATTTTAGTTGCAAAGTAAGATTCTAAAGCAATGGCAACACCACTTTTATGAGCTTTTGCCTCCAGAAAATGGATAAGCTGGTTAGGCAAACCATGAGGGAGAACTTTGCTTTTGTAAATTTTGAAACCTAAAGCTTCAATACAAGCAACAAATATAGAACAGTCATTCAGGATATCAGGAAGTAGAGTAGGTATAATGATTTTTCATACTTACTTTATCTTTATGTGTTATATGACTTGGCTCCTTCCTTTATGCGCAGTTCTTGCAATGTAGTTTGCTATTCTTTTCTTTCAAGGGGCTTGCTTTTTGGTCTTATAGAAATTTCTGCTTACCCTACTTGCAGATTTTGGACCCATCTGGTAGTTGCTTATGCCTTTACCTTCTGGACGTGTTATGTGTTAAGAAGGGAGTATGAGATAATTGCAACAATGAGACTGCATTTTATTGCATCAGAACATCGACGTCCAGATCAATTTACGGTAATACTTTTTAATATGATCTCACTTGGCTAACAATACTTTCGTCATGTTCTTGCTAATTTTGGATAATTTTATTGCTGTGGTGGCGGAATTCTTATTCATAAGAAAACCTAGGATAAGTTACTTTAAGTTAATTTTTAACAATATCTCCATAGGTTTGGGAAATTGACATAATGAGCTCTGCTGCTCCCTGAAAACTAACACAAAAAATCATTCATTTTCCMTTAGGGAAGTGATAAATTAGCATACTAAAGGAAGGCTCTTTACATTTTCTTTATATATTTTGGTTTGCAATAGCGAAGGTTTATAATCAGACTCAGGTTGGAATCAGTAGTGAACTATCTGAGAGATTCTCCAGTGTCTATCTACGATATTTTAGGTTATTTAATTATTGGTCTACTTGCAGCAACGTGGGATAGAAACAACATAAAATGATACATARTCTTGAAATGATTAATAGGGTTCCTTCTCCAAAGATCTCTCTTATCATGTAATATTTCTAATGCATGAGTAAATCTCATGTTTATGACAACGCTGAAGCTAAAAAAATGGAACTGAACCAGAATTGGATCTCATTTTTAGTTCTCATTTTGCTTCTCTTCTTTTATCTTAAAGTTAAATGGTGGGAAGCAGATTCAATTATAAATATTTCCTTTTTATCACTATTGATATTCAAAAGCCCTTTCTCCTCTTCATGTAGATAATCATTGACATTTTGAAAGATATCCATGCTATTGTACTCTGTATTTGTAGAAGAAAAAACTTGGTTAAATTCACATATCTATAACAGTTAGTTTGACTTATCCAAAACTTTAAGAAATTCTTATAGGAATCACTTTCTCAATCTGTAGGTAAGTGAAATATATTGAAAGTGAAAATTGAAAAAATAAAAGGGCCAAGGACTTTATGTATCACTTAATTTTAGCAGCTCGGTATCAGTTTGACACTGCTTAAGGGACTCCAGTGAATATTACATTTTTAGGTAGCAGCGCTTGCAGTTCATGCAAATGCTAGCAGAGACAAAGATATTTTATTTTTGACATGAGAAAAGGTAGAGACAAATTTGGGAGAAGCAACATGATTGTGCAATTGTTCAGAACGTGTGTTTTAATAACATACAATTCTATCTCATTTGGGTTTTCATCAAGTTACCATTTTGTCCTTTCTCAATTATCATCTTTTTATGTATTGCTATAGGAGGTCTATTGGAAATAAATTTTTTATCTTCGAGCTGCTGGTTTAGAGTAGGAAGTCCTGCTCCTTCTATAATAATAATATGTAAAACATCACCACATAGATTGCATTTTGCTAAGAGAGATGTTGCACGTCTTATCTTGGCTCGAGACCTTTAGGCTCTATTTGGATTAGACTTTGGGGCAAGGGGAGGAAAATTTTTTTCCTTAAGTTGGGGAGGCGGGAAATTGAAAGGTTTGAATTTCAAATTTGTTTCTGAAATTAAGAAATTTCTTGAGTTAAGAAACCACTTGGATTATAAAACATAAAATGAATCTTTTCCTTAAAAAATTCACAGTTCAACATAATCCAAATTTAAACAAACCATGATTTTATTTAATTAATCATGCAAAATCCAGTTGGGAGAAGATGTATATCGGTCCAAAGAATAACGAATAATTGATTAATGTCATTTAAAAAATCAGTTATTCAAACATTTATGAAGAACAAATTTAACTATTCTTCAATGGTTCAGTCGATTACCCCACGCGAACAACGATTAAGATTATTCCAATAATCGATTTACTATATCCAAATAATCGATCAATTATATCCCATTAATCGATTATGATTACTGTAGTTAATCAGTTGAAATTTTATTATTTAAATTTTTTGAATGAAAAGGAAATGTTACTGTAGATTTTTTTTTTTTTTCTTTTGGGAGGTGTAAAACAGTTTTAAACTGGGGGCAAAAAATTTCTTGGTTGAAAGTGTGAAACAAATGACATTTGAAATTGGGGGCAAAAAATTGTTTGCCCCAAAATGTTGTCCAAATATAACCTTAGTTAACAAAATAGCATAGTTGTTACTTTAAAACTTGACTTTTGTCAACACGTGAAGTGCCATAATATTACCAGTATCCTGTGTGGTGAATGATCCAGTAAATTGGATATTGTTTTGGATAACCCTAAAGATAAATGAGGACTGTTATGGTTAGGCTTAGTCAGCAGTTGAGTAATTGAATCRTTCTTTAGGAAGACCAGACTTTGATTCCAGAAGCATAAAAAAGAAAAAAGAAGAAGAAATCAGGTTTTCCAATTTGGGTCAATTTGTAGCTTTGTTGCATCATGAGAACATGTGTCTATAAGCCTACAACATAATTTTGTAACTGATGCAGATTCATTCAATTGGCAATAGGTGCTTGTAAGAAATGTACCGCCAGATCCTGATGAAACTGTAAGTGAGCTTGTGGAGCATTTCTTTATGGTCAACCATCCAGATCACTATCTCACTCATCAGGTTTACTCCGATTCAACTTCTTATGTATCTGAAATACTTGTTCATTTTCTGAATTGGAGGTTTTTCAGCATTGCTGCTCTTAAGTAATTTATGTGTATGCCACACTACTTCCTGTCATCTYCTGCAAGTGTGTTTTTCAGTTTCGTTTGATGAATTTATATCCCATTTCTTTTGGTTATATTTTATTGACACGATAGTACAAGATTACATTAGCACTCACAAGGAGAGGGTTATGAGTGATTTGCATAAAAGGAGTAGGAATTCTACCCCAAAAAAGGAAAGAGAAAAAATGGGAGAAGAAAAAGGGGCATATAGATATTGCTGTCACAGATAAAAGTTTTTGATAGCACCAATATTGGCCATACGAAAAGAATAAGCCTTTTAAAAGGAAAATACTTGAGTAAACCTGCTTCATAGACCACAAACTTGAAAACTTGTACCATGTGCATAAGTTGTACCTAGAAAAGTACACGTTTTTAATGATGTGGTGTACAAAGACCAGTTTATGTTGGTACTTTTCCTTTTCAAGATTCCCAGAAATGCAGATATGCCTACCTCAGTTGTATGTGTAATTGTTAATAGACTGGTATTTTTATTTGATAGTAGGTCTAACACAACATTATGTATGACAYGAATCATCAATGAAGGGTGTTAAGATGTTAGTCATATTTTGATTTGGTTTATGGTGTTAGATTATGATTGTGTTTTGTTACCTTTGGTAGCCTCTGTAAATAGGCCCGTTGTATTGATAGTTGCAATATGATTATTATCTTTGTACTTGAATAACGACCTCGACTTCTCTTCTATATCTCTTACTAGAGAATCTCAATCAATCACTAATACTGTGCAGCACAAACAAGCAGCATTATCTCCTCCAACAATTAAGGATATTTGAATCCATCTTTAATCTTGCTGTAATTAATTATCTTTGGGAGATGTTTATCTTTAATAATTGTTTGTAATTATCCTCCTAGCTGCTATATATGTAGAGATTCACATGCAAAATACATCAGAATTCCTCAAGCTTAATCACACCAACTACCTGGCATGGCTTCGCCAGATTAGCCTTTCCTCAATGGCTTAGATCTCATGGGGTACGTTGATGGAGCATACTCGCACCGCCTGCCACTATTCGTTCTGGAGAGGACAGTACAATTACAATCATCCCCATGCTAGCTTTTAAGTAGTGGTTACGAACTGATCTGCTGGTTCTGATCTTGTTGTTGCTACCCTTAACGGCCTTGGTCCGAATTATAGTATGTTGTGCACTGCCCTTTCCACACAAAAGCTTCCTGATTTCTCTGAGCTACGTGCAAGAATCTTAGCATTTGATGCCCAACAAGACTGGTCTTCTGACCTTGGCACAGCCACTGCCCTTCTCAACCAGTCCTAATCTCAGCGTGACTATCATACCTTCTCTGGTCGTTCCTTTAATTGTGGCCGCAACTTATCCGGTCGAAATTCCAACCAGCGAAATTTTAGACACCAGCAGCATCTGCACTCTCCTTCTCTCCAGCAGCTGCTGGCRTCATTTCCAGGTGGTGTTACATCCCTATGCAGGCTCCTTTTGCTCCTTTCTCTTCTTCAACATGGGCTTAACGAAATAATGGCATTTTGGGCCCCTCTCCTCAATGATGCTGTAACTGTCACTCAAATCAGCATGGGCTCAATCATTGCCCTCAAGATTCTTTGGTTCGTCCACCACTACACCTTTCGCTGGTGATCATTTTGCTGCTGATCCTAGGTATCCGCATACGTTGCAACTCATCACATGACTATCATGTCCGTCCAACATCCCCAAAATTTCGGTGGCCCACACAATGTCTATATGGGGAACTGGGATTCCATACCCGTTCCTCATATTGGTAACATTTCTTTATCCTTAGGCTCCTCTACATTTGCCTTAAAATAATGTCTTTCATTTTCCTTCTGTCTGKAAGAATCTCCTCTCTATAGCTCATTTCACGAAGGATAACTTTGTTTTCTTCTCAAATTTATTGCTTACGGACTGGACGTCTTTTGCTTCAGGGCGACAATCTCTATCCCCTCTACCTCTCCAATATCTCCAGTCCTCCTCAAGCTCTTGCATCCAGTCATTCTTTTGTGTGGCACAAATGTTKGGGGYGCCCATCTTCCCATGTTCTTTCCCATTTAAGTTCTCCTATTGGTTTTAGGTTGTCTTTTAAATCCTTTTGTTCTGATTGTGTGCTTAGCAAATTGCATAAATTACTTTTTCCTTCAACTAAAATGACTGCTTGTACACATTTTTACATCATTCATAGTGATATATGACAATCATCTACTCCTTCTATTACTGGTTTCAAGTGTTATGTCTTATTTATAGATGAATTTACTTGTTACACTTGGATTTATCCCATGCACTGAAAAAGTGAGGTTCTTACTCATTTTCAAGATCTTGCATYTATGATCAAAAACATCTTTTCCAAAAGTATTAAAATCCTTCAAAGTGACAATGAGATAGAATACATAAATACTGCCTTTTCTCATTATTGTAACACTTTTGGCATTCAACAACGCTTTTCTTGTCCTCATATGGTATCAGAGCAAGGTTAAGTTAAAATTAGTGGGTTTAGAAGAACAAATATTTTGTGTCACACTATAGCGCATAAGAAGTCGGTTGTTATGTTAGATGTTTGTGATATAAAAAATCACAGAATATAAGCTCAACGGCCCTAATAATTATCTAGATTGAAGAAAAAAGGTTCGACTTTACCTGCGAAGTATTGATATGGATAATAACATGACGGATGATCCACCGCAAGACGACTCCAAAAAGACATGGTTAAAGAAGGATGCTTGGTTATTCTTGAAAATACGAAATTCTATTGAGAGTGAGGCACTTGGTTTGATAAATCACTGTGAATTTGTGAAGGAATTGATAGAATATTTAGATTTCTTGTATTAAGGGAAAGGGAATATCTCTCGTAATTATTGGGGCCGTTGAGCTAGATTGAAGAAAAAAAGTTCAACTTTGCCTGCGAAGTATTGATATGGATAATAACATGACGGATGATCCACCGCAAGACGACTCCAAAAAGACATGGTTAAAGAAGGATGCTTGGTTATTCTTGCAAATACGAAATTCTATTGAGAGTGAGGCACTTGGTTTGATAAATCACTGCAAATTTGTGAAGGAATTGATAGAATATTTAGATTTCTTGTATTAAGGGAAAGGGAATATCTCTAGTATTTATGATGTGTGAAAAGCCTCTTATCATGCGGAGAAAGGGGATAACTCTCTCACAAACTATTTTATGCAATTCAAACGAACTTATGAAGAGCTTAATATGTTATTACCCTTCAATAATGACGTGAAAGTTCAATAGGCTTAAYGGGAAAAGATGGCTGTTACGAGGTTTTTGGTAGGTCTCCCTTTTGAATCTCAAACAGCTAAAGTCTCWTATTCTTTCGAATTCTGAGATCTCTTCCTTACAAGACACATTTAGTAGAGTACTTTGCTCAGAAAGTCCCCCTCCTGATCAACTTACCAGTGTTCTTGTAAGTTAATGTCCTATAACTAGACCACGATGGAAGTAATATACATGCGGTGAAAGGTCAGTTGACACTCGAGGAAAGGATTCCGAAAGGATTTTGTGTCGCTATTGTCATAAGCTAGGACATACGAAGTATGAGTGTTGGCAATTGCAGATTCAGGGTCCAAGACCTTTGTTAGCCTGTACTGCATCCACTCATGATGCATATGAAAAGTCTTCCTATGCTCCTATCACTGCTATAGCTGAGTTAAGTAACCCAAATAAATGTTCTGTTTCCTCATCTTCCAAATAGATCGTTGATTCTGGTGCCACAGATCATATGACAGGCAGCTCTAGTCTATTTTCTAGTTTTCAGTCACATACATCTCCTTCTCATGTTACTTTAGTAGATGGGTCGACCACTTGTATTAAGGGTCTGGCACAATAGCACCCACCCCATCCATTCCTTTATCATTTGTTTTTAGTTTACCTCAATTATCTTTCAATTTAATTTCTTTCAGTAAACTTACTCGTGCCCTTAATTGTTGTATATCATTCTTCACTGACTTATAGCCTATTTCAAGATCTTATGACGAAGAAGATTATTGGTAAAGGACATTAGTCTGGAGGTCTTTACATTCTTGACCCGCATGTGCCAAGTCCCGTTGCTTGTTCTAGAATAGTCACCCCTTTTGAAGGACATTGTCGATTGGGCCATCATTCTCTCCCTTTGCTAAGAAACTTTGTCCTCAGTTTCAGTATCATTTTTAGATTGTGAATCTTGTTAATTTGCTAAATATCATCGTCTTAGTTCAAGTCCTAGAGTCAATAAACGAGTTGGTGCTCATTTTGAATTAGTCCACTCAGATATTTAGGTTTCGTGTCCAATTACGTCTCAATTTGAATTTCGATATTTTGTTACTTTTGTTGATGATTATTCTCGTATGACATGGTTATACTCAATGAAAAATCGTTTCTGAATTGTTTTCTCATTTTTATGCCTTCTATGTTGAGATTAAGACTCAATTTAATGTTTCTATCCAAACTTTACGAAGTGATAATGCAAAGGATATTTATCATCAGCTTTTCAATCTTACATGATTCAAAATGGCGTTCTTCATCAAATTTCTGTGTAAATACACTATCTCAAGATGGGGTGGCTTAGCGAAAGAATAGACATCTCTTGGAAGCTGCTCGAGCCTTATTATTTCAAATGAATGTCCCTAAACATTTTTAGGCCGATGCATTTTCTACGGCTTGTTTTCTAATTAATCGTATGCCTTCATCTGTTCTCAATGGTGAGTCTTCGTATCGTGTCCTTTCCTACAAAATCATTGTTCCCTATTGAGCTGAAGATAGTTGGTTGCACTTGCTTTATTCGGGATGTTCGTCTCTGTGTTACTAAATTAGATCATAAATCATTAAAGTGCATCTTTCTTGGCTACTCTCGTGTTCAAAAAGGATAAAAGTGTTTTTGCACTAGCTTTGGCATGTATTTTATGTCTGCACGATGTGTCCTTCCTTGTAGACAMACCCTTTTTTCTRTCGTCTGCTCATGTCARTTACAATGAGGATGATGGATGATCTGTTGATCTATATTGTCACATCCTAGGCTAAGCCTCCCATTCTTCAGGTCTACTCAATAAATCACTGTATGGATTGAAACAGAGTCCTCGTGCTTGGTTTGGAAAATTTAGCCAAGCAGTTGAACAATTTGAAATGAAGAAATGCAGATCTGATCACTCCATATTCTACAAGACATCTAAAGTCGACATTGTGTTGTTAGTAGTTTATGTTGATGATATTTTTATGAATGAGAGCGACACTAAGGGTATTTGATCTCTTAAAGAAAATGGGAATTGTTTGAAGACGTGAGAGATATAGAAGATTGGTCAGAAACTGAATTATCTTTGTGTAACTCGTCCAGATATTGCATATTCGGTTAGTATTATGAGTCAGTTCATGTCATCACCAACTTTTAATCATTGGATAGCTGTACAACAAATCTTGTGTTATCTGAAAGCAGCTCCTGGTTGTGGTATTTTGTATAGCAATCATGGCTATACTAATATTAAGTGTTTTCTAGATGCTGATTGGGCAGGACCTAAGGAAGATTGAAGATATACTGCAGGATATTGGGTCTTCTTCCTTAAGGATACTGGGTCTTTGTTGGAGGAAACTTGGTCCCATGGAAGAGTAAGTAGCAGCACTATGTTTCGCGTTCCAGTGTTGAGTTGGAATATAGAGCTATGACATAGTTTGTATGTGAAATAATATGAATATATCAGTTATTGACTGAAGTTTATCTTAAAGACCTCAGTGCCAGCGAAGCTTTGGTGTGACAACTAAGCTGCTCTACATATTGCATCGAATCCTGTATTTCATGAAAGAACTGAGCATATTGAGATTGATTGTCACTTCGTTTGTGAAAAATTCAGCAAGGTTTAATTTCTACAGAGCATGTGAGGACTGGAGAACAATTGTGTGATATTTTCACAAAGGCATTAAATGGAGCGGGGGTTAATTATCTTTGTAGCAAGTTTGGTGTGATTAACATTAATGATCCTACTTGAGGGGGGCTGTTAAGATATTAGAGTTATATTCTGATTTGGTTTATAGAGTTAGATTAGGATTGTGTTTTGTTACCTTTGGTAGCCTATATAAATAGGCCCTTTGTTTTGATACTTCCAATATGATTATTATCTTCCTACTTGAATAATGATGCCTTCTCTTCTATATCTCTCTTATATTACTTCAACAAAGGGTATCAAAGAAGATTTCATAGTAGTTCTTTTTGGGAGAGGATTGAGGGGTCTAACATATTGTTTCACATCAAGCGTCAATTAAGGGTATCAAAGAAGATCTCGTACGAGTCTTTTGGAAGAGAATTGAGGGGAGAGGARTTCTTTTCTTGAACAAATAGAAGCTCAACTTTCTTTAAAATATATTGAATAAGTAATCAAGTCGCGATTGAGACTCTTTATTGCTACCCATTTTATTTCCTTCTCTATTTTACTCTATATTGCTACCCATTGAATTTCCTTCTCTATTTTCAATTAGAAAGGAAAGAGGGAACAGAAAAAAGTGGAAAGGATGCACTTTATCTTGCCACTGGTATTGGCTAAACATACTGCATAATTTTTTCGTCTCATTTTAAGATCCAATTAATGAGTTACTATGACTTACTGTTTCATTCACTTGTATCCTTATAGGCTGTTTACAATGCCAACAAACTCTCAGAACTAGTCAGCGAGAAGAAGAAAAACCAGAATTGGCTTGATTATTATCAACTGAAGTACACTAGGAATCAGTTGAAAAGACCCACAACAAAGGTATTGAAGAATGACATTTTCTAGCTTCACCGTTAGACCTTTTCAGGAAGATCAATAAGAAAATAAACCTTGCTCTTCTTACATCTTATTACTAACATCTGCCTGGGAAATATTTTTTGTTAAGCAGACTGGTTTTCTTGGCTTGTATGGTGAAAGAGTGGATGCAATTGACTTTTACACTTCAGAAATTGAAAGACTTTCAAAGGAAGTAAGTATCATGACCTTATGAGCTTTAAATAGTTTTACTCATATATTTGGCCTACTTAGTGGAGCCTTTCCTGGTGTGGTGTTGTCAAAACTGCTATTAAGTGTTCAATATCTATCCTTTCGCAGATATGGCACTAATCTCAGTTTCATTTTTAGAATTTTGTTACTCTGTTAAAGACCTTTCTTTTCGATGCAGAAGAATGTTTGACAAACCCTGCATCAGTGATCATTGTTGCATCTATAGAGCCATAGGATTTGATACTCAGTTATATGTATGCCATCAACTTAAAACAGATTTTCTCTTATATACAACCTACTAAACAAGTTGGGCTTTTGAAATTGGAAGACTTTTACACTTAYGAAATAAAAMGGTTCTGAGAGAAGTACGTACCATGTCCTGCTTTATGAGCTTTAGCTACTTTTACTTGTATGCGTACTTGGACTACTTAGTGGAGACTTTCCTAGTATGATCTTGTCAAAACTGCCATTAGGTGTTCAATATTAACCTTCGCAGAAATGGCGCTAATCTGAGTTTCATATTATAATTTTATTACCCTGTTGAAGACCTTTTGTTGATGCTGAAGGATGTTTAACAAACCCTGCACCAGTGATTATTGTTGCATCTATAGAGCCTTAGGATTTGATACTCTGTTATATGTGTGCCATCAACTTAAAAGCAGATTTTCTCTTATATGTAACCTACTAAACAAGTTRGGCTTTTGAAATTGAAAGACTTTTACACTTACGAAATAAAAAGGTTCTCAGAGAAGTAAGTACCATGTCCTGCTTTATGAGCTTTTGCTACTTTTACTTGTATGCATACTTGGACTACTTAGTGGAGCCTTTCGTAGTATGGCTTTGTCAAAACTACCATTAGGAGTTCAATATTTAACCTCTGCAGAAATGGCACTAATCTGGGTTTCATATTATAATTTTATTACTCTGTTGAAGACCTTCTGTTGATGCTGAAGAATGTTTTAAGAAGCCCTGCATCTAGAGCTTTTAAGACGCCCTGCATCTGGAGCCTTAGGGTTGATTTCTGTTACGCGKATGCCATCTATTTAGTGAAGCCTTTCCTGTTATGGTGTTGTCAAAACTGCCATTAGGTGTTTAATATTTAACCTTCGCAGAAATAACACTAATTTGAGCTTCATTTTAGAATTTTGATACTCCGTTGAAGACTGTTCTTTGGCTGAAGAATGTTTCAGGAGTCTTGCATCAGTGGTTATTGGTGCATCTATGGAGCCTTAGGATCTGTTATATGTGTATGCTGTTAAAACAGATTTTCTCTTATATATAACCTACTAAACAAGTTGGTCTTCTGAAATTGGAGGATGAGAGAATAACTTGATTTATGCATTTTCATCTACATATATGTTTTGAGTGGTTGCTGCTCTTAGAAAAGCAGAGAAATCAAGTTTAGGAATATCTGCTGTGAAATGAGATAGTAWTAGGTTTGAGGAATCAAGTTTAGTTTTTGTTAGCTTTTGTTTTCTTTTCTAATCTTCCGCAATTCTCGTTCTCATGGGTGGAAAGAGTTTTAAGTCTAATTAGAACTCTAGTGCTGGAGTCATCTTGTACTCATGCATGATAGTTATTCATCCATTCAGTCTTTCAGTTTCTGTATGGTGATTTTGCCACTTAATTAGTGTAATAGGTTGTGAATATGATTACATGGTATCAGAGCCATACCCTTCTATATCTCTTCTTGTGTACCCCTTAGGTAAAATAGTGGGTTTAGAAATATTCGAAAATTTAGGTTGCCTTTAGAGTGACATTTGGATATCACACTGCCGACACATATTTGTGCCTTGTTGGGTGAAAATTTGTTTGGGTGTAGGACATCCTTTGTTGGGTACCATTTGGATCTCAGTGCCAGCACAYAGTTGTGCATTGTTAGGTGAAATTCCATTCCGATATAGGACAGCCTTTTATTGTGTACCATTTCGGTCTCACTGTCGACACGTATTTGTGCTTTGTTGGATGAAAATCCGTTTTAGTGTAGGACATTCTTTGGAAGGTTCAATTTTTTGATATTTTTGGTTTGGAACCTCTTGTTTTCTTTGCTTTCCTTCTATTTTGAACCCATGACTTTGGCCTTGGTGATGGATGGCCTAAACTAGTTGAGTTTTCGACTGGATATCCAGTCCGAGAAAATACAGCAATGTTTTATTTCTACAGAATTTATGAACAATGTAGAACAATTGGGCCATATTTTCACCAAGGCGTTAAATGGGGCTTAGGATTGATTCTCTTTGTAACAAGTTGGGCATGATTAACATCTGTGCTCCAACTTGAAGGGGAGTGTTAGAGGTTGTAAATATTACATGTAATTAAGAAATTGATTATATGGATTGATTAGGCTTGGTTATAGGGATTGATTAGGTATGGTTTGACTTTGTATAWCTTAAAGTAATATAAGAGAGATGTAGAGAAGAGAAGGCTAGGACTTTTTTCAAGTAGAAAGATAATAATCCCATTTAAAGTATCAATATGAGAGGCCTAGTTATAGGCTACCAAAGGTAACGAAATCCAAGTATACCTCTAATATTTTAGCACTCCCCCTCAAGTTGAATCATAGATTTTAATCATGATGAACTTGCTACAAAGATAATCAATTCGAGCTCCATTTAATGCCTTTGTGAAAATATCAACCAATTGTTCTCCAGTCCTGATATACTCTATAGAAATGAAACCTTGTAGAATTTTCTCACAAATGAAGTGGCAGTCGATCTCAATATGCTTAGTTTGTTCATGGAATRCAAGATTAGATGCAATTTGAAGAGCAGCTTGGTTTCACTAGTATTGAGGTCTTAAGACCAACTTCAGTCAATAACTGATATATCTATATTATTTCATATACAGACTGTGCCATAGCTCTATATTCCTACTTAGAACTGGAACGTGAAACAACGTGCTGCTTCTTTCTCCTCCATGATACCAAGTTTCCTCCAACAAAGATAATATCTTGAAGTACATTTCGATCTTCCTTAGACACCAAATCAGCATCCGAGAAACGCTCAACATTAGTATGGCCATGATTGCTATATAAGATGCCACGTCTGGGAGCTCCTTTCAAATAACACAAGATTTGTTGATACATCTTTCCAATGATTTACAGTTATTGAAGACATGAACTGACTCATAACACTAACCGAATATGCAATATCTGGGTGAGTTASGCAGATAATTCAATTGTCCAACTAATCTTCTATATCTTTCAGGATCTTCAAACAATTTCCCTTTTTCTGTGTGCTGTAAATTAGGAATCATTGGAGAGCTACATGGTTTAGCTCCCAATTTTCCCGTCTCAGATAAGTTAAATACATATTTCCTTTGAGATAGGAATTCCTTTCTTGCTTCTTCTTRCCTTAACACCTAAGAAATACTTTAACATCCCTAAATTCTTTGTGTGAAATGGACTATGAAGGAAGGATTTAAGAGATGAAATACCCGTATTGTCGCTTGTAGTAATAACAATATCATCAACATAAACTACTAACAACATTATATCAACTTTAGAGTGATCAGACATGCATTCCTTCATTCTAAACTGTTCAATTGCTTGGCTGAATTTTCCAAACCAAGCACGAGGACTCTGTTTCAAGCCATATAATGATTTACGAAGACAACAAACTTTCCGATACTCCCTCTAAGCAATAAATCTGCAGGAGGTTGCTCCATGTATACTTCCTCTTGAAGATTTTCGTGAAGAAATGCATTCTTGATATCGAGTTGATGCCAAGGCCATTCGTGAATGGCTGCCATAGAAAGGAGTAGCCTAACAGATGTTAACTTAGCAACAAGAGAAAAAGTGTCAGAGTAATCAACGCTATGAGTTGAGCATATCCTTTAACAACAAAAAGGGCTTTTAATCGAGCAACTAACCTGTCAAGATTGACTTTAATGGCAAAAACCCATTTACACCCAATAACCTTCTTCCCTGCAGGTAAGTTTACCAAGGTATAAGTACAATTGTCATTCAAAGCATTCATTTCCTTTATCATAGGATTATGCCATCCAGAATGAGATAGGGCTTCACGAACTGTTTTAGGAAGAGAGATAAAGTCAAAAGACGCAATAAAAGAAGTAGACGCAGGTGATGAGTGGTTATAAGACACAAAAGAAGAAATAGGTTAACTACATTGACATTTACCTTTTCGAAGGCGATAGGAGGATCATCACTTGGATCGGGATCTGATGAAGGTGCYGGGGCAGGACATGAAGCAGGAGGGCTTGGTGGCCGAGAATAGACCCGAAAGATGGGAGGCTTAGCAGGAGTAGACTTATAGGATGTGACAATTAAGATCAATAGATCATCATCTTCCCCCTGGCTGGTATGAATGGAAGACGGAGAAAAGGGTGTCTTCAAGGAAGGACACATCGGTGGACACAAAGCACCTGCTAAGGCTAGGGAAAAAATACCTGTATCCTTTTTGAACATGAGAGTAGCCAAGAAAAGTGCACTCTAATAATTTATGATTGAGTTTGGTAACATGGGGACCAACATCCTGAACAAAGCAAGTGCAGCCAAATATCTTCGGCTTAATAGGGAACAATGATTTTGTAGGAAAAAGGACATGATAAGGAGGCTTGCCATTAAGAATGGATGAAGGCATACGATTAATTAGGAAACAAGCCGTAGAAACTGCATCGGCCTAAAAATGTTTAGGGAYATCCTTTGAAATAATAAGTTCTAGAAGATGTCTATTCTTTTGCTCAGCTACCCCATTTCGAGATGGTGTATTTACACAARAAGTTTGATGAAGAATGCCATTTTGAATCATGTAAGATTGAAAAGATAATGATAAATAATCTTTGGCATTATCACTTCATAAAGTTTGGACAAAAACATCAAATCGAGCCTTAATCTCAGCATATAAGGCACAAAAATGAGAAAACAATTCAGAACAATTTTTCATTAAGTATGTTAACAAAAGTAACAAAGTATCGAAATTCAGATTGAGATATAGTTGGACATGGATCTTAAATATTGAGTGTACTAATTCGAAAGGAGCACTGGCTTGTTTATTTACTCTAGGACCTGAACTAAGATGATGGTGTTTAGCAAACTGACAGACTTTGAAACTGAGGACAAAGTTTTCTTAGCAAAGGGAGAGAAGGATGGCCCAATCGACAATGTTCTTCAAAAAGTGTGACTATTCCGAGACAACAAAATTACCTGTCATATGATATGTGGCACCAAAATCAATAATCCATTGGGAAGATGAGGAAACATGAAATTTATTTGCGTTACCTGACTCGGCCAGCAGTAATAGGAGCATAGGAAGACTTTTCATATGCATCATGAGTGGATGCAATACAGGTTAATGAAGGTCCTGGACCCTAATTCAGCAATTGCCAACACTCATACTTCGTATATCCCGACTTATAACAATAGTGAGACACAATCCTTTCGGAGTGCTTTCCTCGAGTGTCAACTCTCCTTCCACCACGTGTGTATTTTTGTCTTCTTGGTCCAGTGGTAGGATTTTGACTTATAAGAGCACTCACTGGTAAGTTGATCAGGTGGGGGACTTTCGGAGTCTACTGATTTGTCTTGTAAAAAAGAAATCTCAGAACTCGAGAGAATCTGAGATTCTGTAGATTGAAATTCAAAAGGGAGACCTGCCGAAAAACTCATAACAGCCATCTTTTCACGTTGTGCTTGTTGAACTTTTATGTTAGGATTGAAGGGTAATAACATATTAAGCACTTCGTAAGTTCGTTTGAATTCCATAAAATATTTGTGAGAGAGTTATCTCCTTTCTCTGCATGATTAAAGGCTTTGCACACATCATAAATACAAAAGATATTCCCTTTCCCTGAATAAAAGAAATCTAAATATTCCATCAATTACTTTACAAATTCGTAGTGATTTATCAAACTAAGTACCTCACTCCCAATGGAATTTCGCATCTGCAAGAATAACAGAGCATCCTCCCTAAGCCATGTCTTTTTGGAGTTGTCTTGCGGTCGATCATCCACTATCTATATCGATACTTCACAGGTAAATTTGAACCGTATTACTCCAATCTAGATAATTATTGAAGCCATTGACCTTATGTTTTGTAGTGTGACCCAAGATATTTGTTCTAAACCCACTAATTTTACCTTAACCTTGCTATGATACCATGTTAAAGAAATATAAAGAGATATAGAGAAGAGAAGGCTAGGACTTTATTCAAGTAGAAAGATAATAATCCCATTCAAAGTATCTATAGTTTTGAAGAATTGAATTGTATATTCATAAGCCAAAGTAGGCTGTTTAAATAGACACAGACTATGCACTACCCTAACTAATCCAAAGAAAGAATAACTATTACAAGGAAACTATATTTAACAGAATATCTACTACATGGAAACTATATATTGCAGTATATACATATATCTAATTTGATATATTACCATAAGCTACACTCCCTCTCAAGTTGGTGCATAAATATCATACATGCCCAACTTGTTCACAAGTCAATCAAATGTAGGCTTAAACAATCCCTTAGTCAAGATATCTACAGTTTGATTCTCAAATTTCCTGACTCAAGCTTCTCCTTTATGAAATTTCTATCAATCTTTACATGTTTGGTCCTATCATGTTGGACAGGATTATGCGCGATGCTTATAGCAGCTTTGTTCTCACAGAACAACTTCATCGGTAGATTAATTTCCACTTTCAGTTCTTGGAGTACACGTTTAATCCATAAGATTTCACATACCCTATTAGCCATTGCTCTGTATTCTGCCTCTGCATTGCTCCTAGCTACTACATCTTGTTTTTTTACTTCGCCAAGTGACCAAGTTCCCCCACATATGTACAATATCCAGAAGTTGACTTTCTATCTATGATAGAACCAGCCCAATCAGTGTCTGTAAAGGCTGATACACTTTTATCGTCRCTCTTTTTAAATAAGAGACCTTGGCCTGGACAATTTTTTAAATATCTTAAAATTCTGTAAGCTGCTTCGAGATGCTCTTCAAATGGTTGATGCATGAACTAGCTTACCATGCTTACAGCAAATGCGATATCARGTCGTGYGTGGGATAAGTAAATAACCTTCCAACAAGTCTCTAATATCGTTGAACATCTACTAATGTGCCATGTTTGACTTCRCCAAGTTTTTTGTTTGGATTGATTGGAGTATTAACTGGGCGACATCCACTCATTCCTGAATCATTCAACAGATCTAGGATGTACTTGCATTGTGAAACCATAATTCCTTGCTTTGACCATGCAACCTCCATGGTTAAAAAGTATTTCATATCTCCATGGGCCTTTACTTCGAATTCTGAGAAAAGTTTGTCTCTCATGTTGTCTAGTTCTTCATAATCATCTYCGGTTAGAAGGATGTCGTCAACGTACACAATTAAGACAACAATTTTTCCCTTGGTTGAATGGTGAATGAACATTGTATGGTCAGCTGCAGATTGTGTGTAGCCTTGATTTGTCACCACCTGAGCAAACCTTTCAAACCATGCTCTTGGTGATTGTTTGAGGCCATACAGTGCCTTTTCTAATCTATAAATTTTTGTCCTAAACAGTTGTTCAAAACCTGGTGGGGGTAACATGTAGACTTCTTCCTCTAACCTTCCATKCAAGAGCGCATTTTTCACATCAAATTGGCGTAGAGGCCAATCTAAATTAGCTGCAATAGATAACAAAATTCGAATTGTGTTAAGTTTAGCTACAGGAACAAACGTTTCAGTATAGTCTATGCCAAAGGTTTGTGTAAACCCCTTGGCCACCAATCGAGCTTTGTGCCTAGCAAGAGAACCATCGGTATTAAACTTTGGTGTGAATACCCATTTACAATCGACCGTGGGAGTGTTCTTTGGAACATCTTCAAGTTTCCATGTCTGATTTTGCTCAAGGGCACTCATCTCTTCCAAAACAGCCTTTCTCCACTCCGGAACTCTTAGAGCTTCATGTATATTGTTAGGAATCTAAACAATTGAAACATTAGATGTGAAAGTAGCAAAGGAAGATGAGAGTTTCGAGAGTGACGTATAGTGTGACATGGGGTATTTCACACAAGACCGTCTCTCTTTTCTCAAAGCTATTGGAAGATCTAGATCTACTCTTTCAGTATTGGAGTTCAATTGAGAAGGACTAAGTTCAGAAGACTTACTAGAATCTGTTTATAGTGTCTTTAGAATATGATTGAGGGTTCCTTTCATAAATCTGCCTAAACCGTTTCCCGTACCTGTCAACCATTTCTTTTTCCAGTGGTTGTAGAGATTTATCAGTGACAACCGGTTCAATTATTTCTGCCTGATTTAGGAGATGATTAATGATTTCTAGATTCTCCTTCATATTACTCTCATCTATTTGTTTTGTTATTTGATTTTCTCTATCAGAATTCAAAAAACCTAAACCCAAGTCTAATAAACCATCATCTTTCTTGTTTGCAATGTACTTAAGGTTATTATGAGGATTTAATTGGTTCAAATCTTTATTCATATTCTCCCCTGGAATATTTCAATTAAAGAATGAAGTATTTTCAAAAAGAGTAACATCCATGGAAACAAATATTCTTTTTAGGTTTGGATCAAAACACTTGTACCCTTTTTGATGTGGAGCAATGCCCAGAAACACACATTTTTTCGCCTTAGGGTCGAGTTTACTAGCATTCCTGTTTGGATTCTTGATGAACACAGTACAACCAAAAATCTTAAGAGACATGTCACTGAACAACCTAGATTTTGGAAAAGACTCTTGAAGAACATTAATAGGTGTTTGATACTTCAAAACTCTGGATGGTAATCTATTTACCAARTACACAGCATGTAAAATAGCCTCACCCTAAAGATATTTTGGAACCTTACCAGAAAAGAGTAGAGCACGACTTATCTCAAGTAGATGTCTATTCTTCCTTTCAGCTATGCCGTTTTGTTGGGGGGTGTAATTACATGAACTTTGCTGAATAATCCCTTTATCTTTAAGAAAATTTCCTAGGATTTGTGCAAAGTACTCACGACCATTATCACTTCTGAGAATTTGTATACTTGTGTTAAATTGAWTTTGGACCATTTGATAAAAGTTTTTGAAAACAGTTTCCACTTCAGTTTTTTCTTTTAACAAATACACCCAACTTACTCTAGTATGATCATCAATATAAGTAATAAACCAATGCTTCGCAAAACACGTAGATACCCGTGAAGGCCCCTAAAGGTCGCTGTGAATAAGTGCAAATGGTTTGAAARGGGTATAAATACGTGGATGATATGTGTTGCTATGGTGTTTTGACAAAACACATATTTCACACTGAAACATGGAAGGATTTTTATTTCGAAACATAACTGGAAACAAGTGTTTTAAATAATGAAAATTTGCATGTCCTAGTCTAAAATGCCACAAATAAATCTCATCATCACTGAAATTAGAAGCAATCTGTAGGCAAGTTTTCTGCTGACCTCCTTATTCGAGTACGCCCCTCATCAAGAAGATAAAGACCATCAGACTCCTTAACACTGCCAATCATCGCTCTCGAGGCCGGATCCTGAAAATCACARTAAAAGGAGAAAAAATTGGCTGAGCAAACAAGAGCAGAAGTTAACTCGTTGATAGAAATAAGATTGCAAGATAATTTTGGCACATGTAGGACATCAAACAATGTTACGAGGGGTGACAACTTTATGTCACCTATGCCTGCAATTGCAGAAAAAGAACCATTTACAACACGAACACGATGATGACCTGCACATGGTTTATAGGAAAAGAAAAAACTAGAACAACTAGTCATATGATCAGTTGCCCCGGAATTAATAATCCAGGTGATCTTAGGCTTGACACAAGTTAAGGATTGGTAATGATGTTGATTACCCTTTTGGACAAGAGGACATGAAGATTTATCATGAGATGATTGTAATAGATTCAAGAGTTGCTCTATTTGTTCCTTTGTGAATGGAGACTGCACAGAATTGACTTGGGCACCTTGAGAAACCTCAGCCACTGTTTGAAGAGCTCTTTCAGACCATAATGGCTTCCCACCAGATGGTTTCCCATGTATCTTCCAACAAGTTTCTCGAGTATGCCAAAATTTCTTACAAAAGTTACACCAAGGCTTTTTCTTCTTATTACTACTAAGTTTGCCCCCTTTGACAAATAAGGCGGATATGTTAGAGTTTGAATCTGCAACAGTTTCATTGGTGGCACCATTGACAAGTTTGTTGCTGGACATGATTTTACGACAGCTTTCCTCTAACCGAATCTCTGAGAACACCTCACGAATGGATGGAAGAGGACGTCGATCAAGGATTCTGCTCTTGACTTCATCCAGATTTTGTTGAACTCCAGCAAGAAACGTGAACACGCGATCATTTTCTTCACATTTCTTCTGTCTAAGTAAATTGGCATGGTTTTCCCATACATCGTCATGACACTGATCAAGTTCCTGCCACCAAGCCACCATCTCATTGTAGTAGCTTGTGACATCCCAATCTCCTTGCTTCAATAACTCGAAAATTTGGGAAGAGTTTTTCAGACCAGAGTAAGTTTCACGAACAGAGTCCCAAACCTCCTTAGCCGTTTTCATAAACATATGAGGCTTGGCAATTGAGGTATCCATGGAATTGAGTAGCCATGAAGTTGTTACAAGGGAGTTCTCTAAACGCCATTTTAGGGGAAATGGAGATAGGAGAGTCTCGATCATGTGAGATAATTGGGTATGGAAAACTGACTCGCCAACTTCTTCTACTCTTGGCCGCTTCGTTTCTCCTGTCAAATATCCTAATTTTCCTCTACCATCAATGGCCAACTTAACGGACTGAGACCATTCGAGATAGTTCCGACCATCCAATCGACAAGTAGTAATCTGCATYGATAAATGGGCAGAATCATAGGGTGGATTCGGAGGACCAGGTGGAATAGAAGGGTTAAAGTTAAAGGTGTTTTTGGTTATGTCTTCAACAACTTTTGTGGTGGTTCTGGAATTTGAATCTTCAGCCATCTTGTCTAGG